>PVHY01006937.1:0-70786 GCA_004024945.1 Uropsilus gracilis | reverse complement strand
CGCCCCCCCCCCCCACCCCGCGGTATACCTGCTCCCAGGCGCTTGGAGATCCCGCTAGCACCCCCTAGGGGCGGGAAAGAGACCCAGCCGGGCCTGTGCTGACGATCCCAGGCGGGAGCACTTACCCAGGCTGGCTCCTGGGGCGACGCCTCGCCAGAGGGAGGGGTTGTACGTGGGAGCTAGCCCTGGGACTTGGGGCCAATATGGGACCTCACCCCTTCAATGCTAATCTCACTGCCCGGTGAGGGGGAAGGGCAGCGAGGGGCAGGACCCCTTGCTGCTCATGGGGGTAGGGGGTCCCCAACCCTTTCCGTGAAAGGGACCATGAGGAGTGGAAATGAGGACGTTCCCCCCACTCCCACCCATGGATGGAAGCTAAAGGGCCGGGGGAGCCAAGAGCCCTGGGTCCCTCCTCACTGCTATCTTGGGAGGGAGAAGGAAGGGAGCAGGAGCTGGCTGAGGGGGCAGGGAGGGGCCGTGTAATTTATTGCTTTGCTCCACTACAAGGGGGCAGGGGCGGGCAGCGGCTTGGGGAGGGCGTCTTGGGGTAGGGGAAGCCATGGGTGGGCATAGGGTGGGGTGGGGTTGGGGTGCTCTCGGGTTGTGAGTGTCTGTGACCGTGACTGCGTACCTGTGACTGTGCAGCGCCCGTGGTGACCTGGGGTTAGGGGTATACCTCTACGGTGGGACCCCTACCCCACTATCTTCCTGTCCAGCCCCTCCCTCCCACTGGAACAGTTCCAGATCCCCTCTGTCCCTCAAACCTATGATCCCTCCCAGCCAGGGCAAGAGGATATGAGGTGGCTGGGAGGGTTTCCAGGTCCCCTGCCCCATCTCCAGAAAGGTGGGGTCGGCTCACCTGACCCAGTCCTGCCTCCCTCAGTCCACCCAGCCCTTGGGCCATCTGTGTCAGTGGTTTCCGGTCTTTTTATTTTATTTTTTCTGGCTAAAATATTTTGCAAAGGACCAGGTAATTGGGGAAGGGAGTGGGATGGGGCCGGGGGGGGAATGTCCCTCCATCTCCTCTGAGGAAGGTGGTGTGAATCTTCTTCAACAGCAATTAAAGAGGAAGTGATTTTGTCTAGGGGTTGAGCTGCTGGTTTGTTCTTGAAGAGGCATCAGGGAATGGCCCTGGTCGAGGTGGGAATCTGGAGGTGGGAGAGGGCCCAAGAGGATGCCCCCCTGCTGGGCTGGTGGCAGGGTGGTAATCCAGGGCACAGGGGTGCTAGGTCAGGTCCTCCATCATGTACAGTGGTTCCTATAGTGGAAAGAGACAAGCAGGTCAGAGTGACAGTGGGGACTCAGACAGCAGAGAAGTAACTGACTTCCAGGAGAACCCTTATTTTGGGAAAGAGCTGGGATGTGGTGCTTAGAAAACAGGGCCAGACACCCCTTGGAGTGTTGAGAAGATGGGGTAGCTTTGGTTAAGGACAGACACTCTGGAGTCAGGTCTGATTTTGAAGCTGGCCCTTCCCTGTCATTGCTCGGTGCCCTTGAACTGGTTACCTTGACTGCAGGCTGAGCAGTATCTGCTTAGAGAGGGTCTGGTAAGGGCTCTGTGCATCTGTGGTCAGCCTGCTCACTTTGTTTATATATGTATTTATTTTTTGGTTTGTTTTTTTTTTTTGAGACTAGGTCTCGCTATTTTTGCCTGTAGAACCACAGGCTCACATGGCCTGGGTTACCACAGACTCAAGAATCCCTAGCCTCAGCTTCCCAGGTAGCTGGGATTACAGGCACGCACCACCACACCCAGCTACTTTTTTGGAACTAGGTCTCACTACATTGCTCCGAGTGGGACTCGAACCACGATCCCTGGTCCCCGCTGTGGCTTCCTAGGTTGCCGCTTACAGGCATGTGCCACCATGCACGGCCAGCCCACTCACTTTGAACATCTGCTACCAGACGTGGAGCTCACAATGGGGGTCCCACAATGAAGGAGGGGAGAAGTAGAGGATCTCCTGGCCATAGAGACCCCTAGGGTCCACAGACCTTGTCCAGCTGATGCAGACATGAGTCCACCTCCATGTCCTCTCCAGGGCCACCGAGGTCACAGCAGCCTGAGGGCAGCATAGCTGCTAAGAGCTGCAGCACCTCTTGGTCCAGCATTCCTGTGCGTGGCCAAAGGCTTCGCCCTGGTGAAGGGGTGGCCGGCAGCCAGCACAGGCTGGGGACAGTATTCAGGGTGTCTCCAGGAACCAGCCCATGACCCTTGGCATCCTGATCTCAGCGCCACACTGCTATCAGCTCCAGGTGCACCAAGATGACAAATTATGGTCACAGTGCTGGGCCCGGGTCCCATGCACATGCAGGGCCTGGTTCTGCAGAAGCCTAGGCTGGGTAGCCTGACCATGGGTGCAGGTGCACTGACAGGAGCAGACACAGGTGTGTGGTCTGGGAAGGCAAAGCAAGCAGAAGAGGGGGAAGGAGCAGAGAAGACTCACCTGGAAGACCTGGCCTGTTCAACTCACTCTGGACGCTCCCACTTCATGTCCGCTTTCCTTCTTGGTGACAACAGCTCGTTCCCTTCCTCAGAAGAGTATGGAGAGGAAGCAAGGGCCCTGGAAAGGATGAAATCAGCATAGGCAACCACAGGCCAGTGGGAGATATATTTCCAAGTTGTGAAAATGTGGCCCAGACACCAGCAGCCCCCACAGAAAATCTCAACATTGAGTAATCTACTGGATTCTTTTCTTCACGGGCCGCATCTCTGGCCTGTGAGAGGTAAAGATGTGGTGGGTGGGGTGATGAAATATCCAGCCCTGCCAGCTGTGTGGATAGGACTCTGGAGAGGTGCCCTGGGAGGCTGAGGGGGAGCGGCTGCCCCTTTACATTCCAGCAATTTCCCAGCTCCTCTTGGGTGTCCTCACCTGGGTCCCTGCTGCCATACACCACACCTTCCATGCCCTCTCCTGGTTACCATCTACCTCCCACCCCTTTTGTTTGCCTTAGCTCAGCTGGAGCTTCCCCAGGGGAGTTTTACCAAAAGCCAAAGGAAAGTGAAAAGGAATTTGTAATTAAAAGTATATATTTATAAAATCTAGTGAGGTTTCCAGAACTAAGCTTTCTCATAATAAGGCGCCACCCTCATCAAATCAATGCTAATTCACCCACACCAGCCTCTCCTCCATTTCCCCATTCTAAAAGATTTTGAGCAGCCTTTGGAATGCCTCCTAAGACTTTTGCTTCCAAGTACCATCTAGTTTCTTCAGAATTGGGGGATTCAGGTCCACTTGGAGTGGGTCAGGTGCTGTGTTAAGAACATGACGTAACTGTTGCTCATTCACTTCCCACAACCACCCTTCCAGGCCAGCACGATTTTCTACAGTTTACCCCTGAGGAAACAGCACTTAAAAAGTTACTTTCAAGACCCCACTACAGTAAATGGAGGGGTGAGACTCGGACCCCTGCATTCTAACTATAGCTGCACTTGAAGTGGTCTCATCTTATACACATGAAGTGCCCCTTCCCCTTATGATACACAAATGGATCTGGGGAACAGGGTTTTATAAGTCTACCACTTCTACTTCCAAACAAGACAACCTGAGAATTAGAGGTAGTTCCTCCCATTAACTAAGTCCTCACTTTCCACTTTTTGAGACTGAAAGTTCCATTCTCTCCTTAAGTATATGGGGAGGCTCCAGCAGAAAGACTGTATACCTCAGAGATGGGGAGCGAGTGAAGAAGGGGATGGGGGGACCCATGTCTGCATCTGGCAATGAGGGAAAGATGGAGACACCACCCAGGCCCACCCACCGACCCTCAGCATTTTAGGAAGCTGGCATGTGTGGGCAGCAACCCCCTTTCTGGGTATGACCGAAGGTAGAGGTCTTTTTTGGGAAATATTGAAGCAGAATGGCCAGGCAGGCATGAGGTGTGGTGGCAGATGGAGAGTTCAGCAAGGGTGGATCCCCAGGGTGCCTAACTCCTTGGTGTGTATCTCCTCAGTATAAGTGGGGGGAAGGGAGCAAGCATATGAGAAGAAGGAGGGCTCACAATCCTGCAAGTGTCCTGGTCCTTGCCAGGCCAGTAGGCTTTACATGTTCTGGACTCTTTCCATGCCCCAGCCCCAACTGATACCACCTGAGAGGTGTGTACCCCACCCTGAAGAGAACACTGAGCCTCATCCCTACTTGAGCCCCACCCCACCCTGCAGAGAGAGAGAGAAAAAAAGAGACAGACGGGTTAAAGGTCCAGTTGTTTATTTAGAAACCTGATTGTTCAAGAACATGGCGGGCACATTTGCTCCACCCTTTCCACTGGCTTGTGTCAGAGATGGTGGGCACTTTCTCCCATTCCTCAGCAATGGAGGGAAGTCTGTGCCTCAGTTCAGAAGCACAGACTGTCCGGAGCAGTGTGGAGGGAAAGGACAGGGAGACTCCCAACAGCAGTAGGGGCAGGGTGAGGGTCCTGGATGGCCCTGCTCTATGCCACTGAAAAGGTCTCACGGACTCTCTAGGCAGGGAGGGGGAAAGAACCAACGAGTCAGGGGATAACAACGTTCCCTAGAAAGAAAGAGGCGAGGAAGAGGTGTGAAGACAGGCCTGGAGAGCAGGACTCACAGGCCGGGGGTTCGGAGGGTGGCTCTCAGCAGTAGCAGCAGCACTCACCCGCGCCCCCCACACCCCCCAGGTGGGCCCACGAAGTCCACAGCTCAGCTCTGCTCTGCTGTTTTGCCTTCAGGGCCCTGGCTGGTGGGTGGGGAGGAGGCGAGACCAATCTAGGAAGACTCCGGACTCTCTGGAGGGTCCATGATAGTGGTGGTCTCAGAAGTCAAACTCATCCAGGTCCCCTGTGCCCTCCCCGCCTGGGGAGCCCCAGACACGGCGGTAATTGCTCTCCAGATCCTTCTGCCGTTGCCGCTCCTTCTGTGCCTCTTCAGCTCCCTGCACCTGGTGAAAGGGCGCAGGGTGAGCACTGGGTGCCGGAGTGTGCAGGGAAGGCGGGGAGTGGGTGCACGCATCTCAGGGACCCTTACTGAGTCAAGACCCCCAGCAGCCAGAAACCCTCCCTTGGCTTTAAGATGAGGAACCTGAAGTTGGAAAAGTGGGGCGCCTGGGAGGTGCCTGTGTGACTCCAGACTGCTCTCAACGTGCAGCATGCGGGAGGGGGGAGGGGGAAACCCGGGGCTTGGGACGGGACACTTCTCACCAAGATGTTGAAGAAAATCTCCTTGAGGTTTTTTGTGTCCTCATCAGTCAGCCAACGTGTATCCTCCTCAGTCCCTTCAGCCCCAGGCCGGACGATTTTTATCTCAATTTTCCCTGGAAAGGAGCAGAATGGGCAGTGAGTAGAGAGGAGGGCGGAACTCCAGCGCAGGTCCTCTGCCCCAAGCACCAGCCCCCAGCTGAGGGTTCCAGTTCACCTGGACCCAGCCCTTCCATTCAGGGGCGAAGCCCTTCCACAGCTCTTGCCCCAGCCCGCCCTCCAGGGCCCACCTTCAGCTGTGAGTCCCTCCCTCTCCAGCAGCTCTTTCACCAGCCCCTCGATTTGTTTCAGCTGTGGGTTTTCCCGTTTCATCTCGAGGACAGTCAGATCCTGATTGGGGCCTCTTTGATGGAGCTTGGTGACCCGGACCCGGACTCTGTGCTCAGGATCCTCCTCTTGGAGGGGGAGACACACAGGGAGACACAAAGCAGAGCCGTGACTCCAGAGTCAGGGCTGTGACGGCCACCTCTCCCTCAGCCTTTCACTGGTTTTGGAGGTTGGTTGTTTTCATCTCACACAAGTACATGTGCCAGGGCTCAACATAAATGTCTGCACCCTTGCGCTCCAAGCCCGGCCAACAGAACTCCCGCCAACTCCTTTCTTCCCTCTTCACTCAATGAGTCTGCCCATCACAGGCAGGAAAGACTTTTTTGGAAGCGAAAATCGGGCTACCCAGGTCAACCAAATTAAGGATGCAGGTTGGAAAACTGTGGTTTGGCACTCCACATGTCGGTACTCAGAAGACATTGCAGTGTTGAAAGAGATAATGAACAAGGAGGTTTCCAACAGAACATTCCACGTGGAATGTCTGGCGGTCACACCCGGCAGAGTGGCCACTAGGGGGCGCATGAAGAAGGAACAACTTCAAGTCTGTCCAGGCAAATGGCTTAAGGGCAGCTGGGCTGTGTATTAACACCCGGCCAGCTGGGGCGTCTCCTGAAGCAAAGTCCTCACTGTGGATCAGCTGCATCCTTCACAGATGTGTGGTTTCAGCACAGAGGATCACATTCATTCAATCAATATCTACTGAGCACGCTCCAGGAGCACAGACAATAGCTAGGCTCCCAACGTGCAGGCGCAACCAGAAACCAGACAGACAAGCTCCCAAAGCTGCTTCCCAAAAGGATGGAGAGGAGGTAACCAGGCAAAGGGGTGGAAGTGGCAGGAGGAAGGCAAGAGAGAGAACAGTGGTCCAGACAGAGGGGAGAGAAGGAGCCCTCTCAGAAGGGATTCCTCTGGATACATCAGCTGAGGGATAAAGACAGCATGCTTGGCCGTGCTTCCTGTCTGACAGCTCTCACCTGCTGGCTGGGGTGATGGGGGAGGCTTTTTGGGGACAACCCTCCTTTTCCTGGGTTTCTTCACCAGCTCTGGACTCTGCTTTTCCTCCAGCCTTTTGATAAGTTTGTTGAGGGTGGATGTCAGAGCCAGCATGGCCCGGTCACGCTCTGACTCCTTCTTCAGTCCATCTGGGTCCAGCTCCTTCTCTGTCTGGAATGCCCAAGGGGGCAAAGAGAGTCAAGGATTTCTGGGGCATGGAGAAGGTCGGGGGCCATGCTCCACAGGTGAGTCTGATGTTTACATCTTTCTCCCTGTGATCCCCCTCACCCTCTGTGCTCCCTTTTAATTAAGCAAATAGCTGTCCTGTGCCCATGATGTGCCAGACATCGCCTGCATTCGTTCAGCCCCTGGGCCAGCCCTGTCCCGTAGGAGCAGGGAGCTGTGCCACAACAGGACTCCTGACGGCGCTCACCTCCTGGATGATGTTCTCCAGTTCCTGCTCCATGCCGGCTTTCACCTCTGAACGGAGCCGGGCTCGGTCTGATGGGAGCAGTATTCCTTCCAGCTCCTTCTCAAATTCTCCCAGCAACTGTCTTTCATCCTCATCTTCTTCTTCCTCCTCATCCTCCTCCTCCTCTTCTTCCACCTCATTCTGAGGTTCCGTGTCGCCTTTTTGTTTCACTTCGGGTTCTCTCCGAGGGACTTCTGCAGCCCCCTCAGCAGGCTGCTCCTGGCCTGCGCTCAACTTCCCCTGGGTGGAGGGGCACCAGGAGAAAGAGGCAGGTAGTTCAGGGTGCAGGAGACATACATGTTGGGGGCAAACAAAAAGTGGTAGGGGTTCGGCAGGGGACTTGGAGGAGTAAAGTAAGGCAGGTAACCCTGGCAGGCCCAGTATGGGTGGCAGGGCAAGGAAGGAGAATGGGTCTCCAAATGCTCCCAGCAGGGAGGCAGGCTCCATCTCTGCCCCCGGAACACAGCCAGTACCTTTCTTGTTCCACCTTTCAGCTCCTCTATCAATCGAATCAAGTCCGCAGGACTTCGGATGACTTTGACCTGCACGTTGTTCTGAAAACCTGAGATGATAAAGTAAGAATGATGGATCTGTTGTCTCATTTTATTTAGACTCCCAAAGAGAGGGGATGAGAGACCAAGGAAGGACATGGTCCCTGTTTCCAGGAGCTACCTGTCTGGTCAGTGAGATGAAAGAAAACAGAGTCCCCAGAGCTGTCCTAACGGGGACCCCCAGGATGCCAGCAAGCTGCAAGTGCCCTGGTCCTCAGCACACTGCTATGTTCCTTCTGGCAATTACACCCCCC
Source organism: Uropsilus gracilis (assembly GCA_004024945.1). Lineage (NCBI taxonomy): Eukaryota > Metazoa > Chordata > Mammalia > Eulipotyphla > Talpidae > Uropsilus > Uropsilus gracilis. The sequence goes on along the minus strand of PVHY01006937.1, from coordinate 62,981 downwards.
TTTGGGGCTACAGAAAACTCTGGACTCCTCCTCTTTGAGTCTCCCTTTTCCATGAACAGAAATTGCTTATTGTCTGCTCAGTTCCAGGCATTCCATTGAGAACTACAGATTCATCATCATTTAACCTCACAACCCTCTAAGGGAGGCATTCTTTAGCCCCATTCGTGGGTAAGGAAACTGAAGTCAAGTGAAATCATCTAGGATTACAAAGTCAGCAAGTAGTAGAGCCACTGCATGCAACTACCTCCCTAGAGCAGAACTGGTATCTACAAAGAATATCAAACCTGCAAAAATGAACTCACTGCTGCACTGGCTGCTCCCCATTGGTGTTTAGCCCCACTCTGCCCCCAACCCCTGCCAGCCCCCTAAAAATCCACGCAATAAAGTAGACATGGAGGGTTTGCTCACCTTCAGGAGAGCCTGGAGCTGGATCGGCTGCTTCGAGGTTTGGCTCCTGCTCCTGATGAGAAAGGGGCAGAGTGAAGTACACAACTTGTTGAAGCCTCCCATACTGGTAAGGCTCTGGCTAACGCTCACATCCCTGGGTACATGGTGCTCATCTTATAAAGACCCCAGCTGGGAGCACACCACCCCAAAGCCCAGGTTCTGCCTCATCAGAGAAATGACGGAAGCTAGCTGTCACCTCCGTTGGCACCTCTTCCCTTCCTGGAGCCTGGTCCCCTGGCTCATAAAGCATCTTCCAGAAATCTGATTCCTTTCTGTCATCTTTGTTTGGGTTTGCACCTGGGATACAGAGAACAGGGAGGACTCTGAAAGAAGGGGTGAAAAACAGAAGGGAGCAAATAGACTGTAGTAATTCCCCTCTCTATTACTAAGGGATTCAGGCCCATAGTTCTTTTTCATTCCCTCCCTCTCCCCCAAAGCCAGTACGGGACAGCGAGATTAAGAGAAGGACAGAAATGGAGACATGCTTCATGGGAAAGGTGAAGCGAGAGCCTACCTGCTTTCTCTGGGGGTACCACCTCGGGCTTGTTCTCACTCCACACTGGCGTGTCCAGGTCTTGCAGATCCTCTACGATTTTATCTCCATGCTGTTTTGAGTCTACTCAGAAACAGAGTGCAGGCAGGATAGGAACACAGTTCTCTGGGCTTTTTCTGCTTGCCCTTCCCGTACCTCTCCTTGCTCTTTTAATTACGCACCGGCTTGCCTCTCGATGTAGGCCATGTACTCCTCAGGCTGCAGAGCAGGGTGACAGAGAATGGCCTGGGGAGCAGCACTGGGTGGAGGCCGGAGGAGTGGGTGGGGGCAAAGCCGAGGAGTCCGAACGGTCAGCACGTAAGAGCAGGACAAGGGCTCATCCACACGATCGATGTAGTCCCCAGAAATACCAGCACCCTCATCACACAGGAACTACCAGGACACAGAAGGCAGAAAATGGTAATTACCACCAATAATTAGCTTTAGTTCTTGAAGTTCTTTAGTTGTGCTGCCTTTTACTGAAAACTTACTGGGTGTCAGCTACTGTGCACACCTTATGGATATGGCACTTAATATGTATTAGCTTATATCATGAAGACCCAGTGAGGTATTAATATCTCAACTCTGTGGCTCAAGAAACTTTTTTTTTTTTTTTGAGACTAGGTCTCACTATTTTTGCCTGTGAAACCACAGGCTCACATTGCCCAGGGTACCACAGACTCAAGCAATCCCCAGCCTCAGCTTCCCAGGTAGCTGGGATTACAGGTGCATGCCACCACGCCCAGCTATTTTTTTGGGGACTAGGTCTTGCTACGAGCCCCCAATGGAACTTGAACCACGATCCCAGGCCCAAGCCATGGCTTGCTAGGCTGCCACCTACAGGCATGCCCCACCATGCCCAGTTGAAAAAACTTTTTTTGATGCAAGGGGTTTGTCCAGGTTGACCAGCAGGTAAGTGGTAAAAACAGAAATTGAACTCAGGTAGCTTATCTGTAGATAACCAAGCAATTTTTATTTCACATGCTTGCTTTACATAAATACAGTATATATCTATAGATATGTATGTATAGTTATACATAGCTATGTATATAACTACATACTATGTATGTAATTATGTATAGATATATATATATTTTTTCTTTCTATGTCAGTATATGGATACAAAAAGTTACAAACTATTCTAAGGTCCTTTGCCCAGAAAAAGGGCAAAAATATCAACTAACATTAGCTTTTATATTTATTTAAATCTATCTATCTATCTATCTATCTATCTATCTATCTATCTATCTATCTATCTATCTATCTATCTATCTATCTATCTATCTATCTATCTATCTATCTATCTATCTATCTATCTATCTATCTATCTATCTATCTATCTATCTATCTATCTATCTACCTACCTACCTACTTTTGAGACTAGGTTTTGCTATGTTGTCCGGGGTAGTCTCGAACCCACGAACTCAAGCGATCCCTGGCCCCAGCCTCCCAGCACTTAGATTACAGGTGAGTGCCACTGCATCCAGGTACATTAGCCTTTATAAATTGTGTACCGTAATTTTTAAAGTAAAAGAGAAAAGAGAGGTCCTACTTCTGGCATGGCAGCATGAGGAGCTCTGCAGACCCCTCCCTAATATAATAATACCGTAATTGGCAAATTTTTAAATTTCTGGAAAAATTTCTAAGGATATGCAACATATTAAACATCCATTTGGGGCCAGGCATGGTGGCGCATGCCTACTGGTGGTAGCCTAGGAAGTCACGGTCAGGGCCAAGGATTGCAGTTCGAGTCCCACCGGGGGCATGTAGCGAGACCTAGTCCCAAAAAAAACAGTTGGGCGTGGTGGCCTGCACCTGTAATCCCAGCTACCTGGGAAGCTGAGGCTGGGGATTGTTTGAGTCTGTGGTACCCTGGGCAACGTGAGCCTGTGGTTCCATGGGCAAAAATAGTGAGACCTAGTCTCAAAAAAAAAAAAAAAAAAAAAAAGAAAAGAAACATCCATTTAATCTGCTAAATCAGAGAAAAGTGTGTGGCACTTGCTCATTCCCCATGAGGAATGAACAGAAGAATTTAATTACAGATGCCACAGGAAAAAAAAATAGAAGGATCTAATGAAAACTTTGTGTCAATAAATCTGAAAAATCAGGTGAAGGAGACAAATTCCTAAATAATAAACTTACTAAAATTGACCCTCATAGAAACAGAAAAGAAAACGCTGAATATTTCTAAAATTACCTAAGAAAATGAACCACTTGTTTAAAATTTTTCCATAAAAAAAAACAAAGACCAATGATTTTACAGGTGAAGCCCACTAAATAAATATTCAAGGAATAAAAAAATGGCAATCTTAAGTACTCTTCAGAGTATAGAACAAGTGATATTTTTTAACTTAATATAATCTTGTTACAAAAACTGATAAAGATAGCACTAGAAGGGAGAACCATGGGTCACTATCTCAAGGGATGTATGCAAGATTCCTTTTAAAAAGTAGCAAACTGAATCCTACAAGATATAAAAAAGATAGTCAAGGATAGGAATAAAGACTAATTTGAGTTCATCTCAAGAATGCTAAATTGATTTCACATTAGAAAACTAAATCATTTCATATGAAAGTTTGACTTATTATTAGGCTATCAATTAAGCACATCAGTTCAAATTCACTTCATACTAACAAATATTTGAAAAGAAGATCAATCATTAGTAATCAAGAAAATGCAAATTAAATTGATAATAAGTTACCATTACACACCCAGTAAACTAGCAAACATTTAAAAGTCAGATAATACCAAATACTGGCCAGGGTATAGAATATTGGGGACTCATACACTGCAATAAGAATAAAATGCGGGGGGGGAAACTTTGGAAAATATTCTGCATCACCAATAAAGTTGAATATGGGCTCACCTTCATATTTTATGATCCAGCAATTATACACTCAGATAAAATTCCCCCTAAAGAAATTCTTGCGCTTTATACTAGGGAGTACTTAAAAGAATGTTTTCATAGCAGCAATTTTCAGCAACAGAAAAAAAACTGAAAAAATCCAAATGTCACAAAAGGTCATATGGCTAAGTAGACAATGAGGGTACAGAGGAATACAATCATCCCTTGGTAACTGGGGAAGACTGGTTCTGGATCATATACCTATGTACATGTTCCTGTATACATCAAATCATTTTTAGGTCACATGTAATATCTAATAAAATGCAAATGTAAATTGTTACACTGTATTGTTTAGTGAATGACAAGAAAGATATCTGTAGTTGTTCAATATAGACGCAATCATCAGAGGCCTAATGCCATAGCATTCTTAGTCAGGCATGTTGGCTAACTGTATAGATGCAGAAACCAGACACGGAGGGCAGACTGGACAGCTATGCACTGCAGCAACAGTCATTAATATGAACAAATTTCACGAACTTAATAGTGAGCAAAAGAAATAAGTTCCAGAAGACTTCTGTATGTGTGCTCTGGATGTTCTGATACTACTATTTTTTTTATGTCATTTGTATAAAGTTCAGAAAAAGACAAAATTAAATGAATTGTATACACAGATGATAAAACTCTAAAGAAAAACAAAAGAATAATCCTTATAAAGTCAAAGGCAGCTACCTCTGACTTCTACAATAAAGGGAGATGATGTTTTATGTGCAGGGGCACAGAGGGGTTTCTAAGGCATGGTCAGTGTTTGTCTAGAATTGGGACGATTTAGTTCAGTATTTCCTTTATTATTCCAAACACAGTAAGTGCATATTTTATGCAATTTTATGTCTTGTGAAATTTTTTTTTTTAAACTAGGTCTCATTATTTTAGCCTGTGGAACCGCAGGCTCCCGTTGCCCAGGGTATCACAGACTCAAGCAATTCCTGGGAAGCCTCAGCTTCCCAGGTAGCTAGGATTACAGGTTTGCACCACCACACCCAGCTTTATTTTTGGAACTAGGTCTCCCTACGCAGGCGGGACTGGAACCGCGATCCCTGGCCCCAGCTCTGGATTCCTAGGCTACAGCTTACAGGTATGTACCACCATGCCCGGCTGAAATATTTCTTTAAAAAACAGAAATATGTTTAGGAAAAGAATGACTATAACATTAAAAAAACAGAAGAATAATTTTACCATAAAGATATCATAATTCTGAATTTATACATACCTGACATAGCCTTAAAATTTAGGTAGGAAAATGAACAAATTTCACATCCACCAGCACAGTGAGGATTTTAACACACCCTTTTCCAATAATTGACTAACCGCTTAAACAAAAAAATTAGTGTAAAACTTGATCAACACAATTAGAGTTCTGAAATGAATAACTGGGGCTTTCAAGCACACTAAGACTATTTTTTAAGTAGTCTTACATGTGCTTTCAAGCATACTAAGACTATTTTTTAAAATTCACTGCAAAGAAAAAATCTCATCACCAGAAGAATAAGTAACACAGCGGCATGAAGTGAGAAATCAACAACAATCATAAAAGCAACAGAAATGAAACACATTTAATTTGAAATAAGCATCATAATTCTAAAGTTCTGAAGCAAAGGAAGAAAGACAAATTGTTTTTAAGTACTAAGAAGATTACATCTCTCTTTTAAAGAGATTCACAAGTTAAAATCATACTAGGAATCATTTCACCTGATGCCTATCTGATGCTTGGCAAAAATTCAAAAGTTTAAACAGAGTTGGCATGGTTGGAGGGAAATCAGCATTTGTATACAGTGCTGGAGGGAGAGAGTGACTTACTTAAGTAGGGTCATTTGGCAATATATCTTATGATATATATGATATATTTATTGCAGAAATTTAATCTACAGATAGTCCAATAAGTACAAGATGACTTGTTGCAACACTTCTGTACTAATAGAAGAGTTGATTGTACTAGTAAGAGTTGAAACTGTATCCAAGAGCACAGATGATTTAAAATAGGCTTCATGTGAATTAAAAACTATACATCAAAGAATACTATTAAGAGAGTGAAAAGGCAACCTATAGGATTTTAAAATAATTTATCTAAGTAATAAATGTTGAGAATATATAAAGAGCTCCTATAACAACAATAAAAACAAAATGGGCAAGGAATTTGAAAAGATTCTTCTTCAAAGAAAATTCAAAGACATTATACAAGTACATGGGAAGATAATCATGTGCACAGGATAATCACATTAAAAAGATAATCATGTGCACAGGATAATCACTAATGGGATTATCCTGTGCACATGATTATCTTCTCATGTACATGTACAATGTGCTCAATGTACTCACAGTAGTGATTATCAGGGAAATGCAAATCAAAACCATAATGAGAAATCCTTACCTATTTGGATGATTATTATAAAAATAAGAACAAGGGTTGGACAGGGTGTGAAGAAACTGGAGTCGTTGTGTTTGTTTGTTTGTTTGAGACTAGATCTTGCTATTTTTGCCCTTGGAACCACAGGCTCATGTTACCCAGGGTACCACAGACTCAAGCAATCCCCAGCCTCAGCTTCCTAGGTAACAGGGATTACAGGCCCATGCAACCATGCCCAGCTATTTTTTGGGAACTTTTTTCTCGCTACGTTGCCCTGAACGGGAATCAAACCATGATCCCTGGTCCCTGCCATGGCTTCCTAGGCTGCCGCTTACAGGCACATACCACTGTGCCCAGCCTGGAATCCTTATAATCTGTTACTGGGAATGTAAAAGACTGCAACTGCTATAGAAAACAATTTGGTCATTCCTCAAAAAGTTAAAAGAACTGAAAACAGGGCCTTAAACAGATACAGGCATATCATTTCATTGCAGCATTATTCACAATAGCCAAAAGGTGAAAACACCAGAATGTCCATTTATCAACAGATAAGCAAAATGTGGTATATAGATACAATGGAATATGATTAAATATCATGTAAATGGGAAGCGAGAATTCTACCACTGAAACCACCAATGCCCCTAAATATCATGTAAATGGAAAATGCAATAAAAATGCCATAAAAAGAAAAATTTGATAAGCTACAACATGGATGCATCTTGAAAACATCATACTAAGTAAAACATACATACAGTATGATTCCACTTACTAGCATAGGCAATATCATAGAGATGGAAAACAGAACAGGCCGGGCATGGTGGTGCATGCCTGTAAGTGGCAGCCTAGGGAGCTGCGGCTGGAATCAGGTGATTGTGGTTCGAGTCCCGCCTGGGGCACGTAGCGAGACCTAGTTCCAAAAAATATAGCTGGGCGTGGTCGCGTGCCCCTGTAATCCCACTTACCTGGGAAGGTGAGGCTGGGGATTGCTTGAGTCTGTGGTACCACAGGCAAAATATAGCAAGACCTAGTCTCAAACAAACAAACAAACAAAAAAAACCAGAACAGAACAGAGCTTGATGGTGAGACATGGGGGAAATGGAAAGTTACTGTTTAATGGGTACAGAAATATCTGTGTGGTGAAGATGAAAATGTTCTGAAATATCATGGGAATGGTTATACAATACTGTTCATATACTTAATGCCACTAAATTGTATGCTTAAAAATATTTTTAAAGGGTAGGTTTTATGTTATACATATTTTACCACAACTTACAAATAATATTACTAAATGAGAATGCTATATATCAAAAAGAAAAAAAAAACACTCAAAAAATTGGAAAAACATCAAATTCCCCTCCAAAATATGCAATCCTCCTAACCCACTGACTACTTCTAGGTATTTCCCTGGAGAAACTCTGGCATTCACAAGACTACCCCGCAGCTTTCTGTGTAAGAGTATTCGAGTTGGAACCTATGCTCCTCAGTGGGGGTTGGGTAAGTAAGTACACAATGAAACACAAAGAAGCCTTTAAAGCAATTTAACTCAATCCCCATGTCACACCACAGAATGGCAAAAACATTGTTTAGTGAAAATGAGTTGACAGCATCACTGCATAATCTTAAACACAAGACAATATATTAACTGTGATGAGTGTTAGCAATAAAAGTACCAAGCAACAATGCAGATGGTTATGGCTACTTCTGAAGAGAAAGGGGAGGGAAGAAATGAGAGGATGGGCTTTATATCATTAGCATATTTATTCACTTTTTATTCACCTGAAATGTCCTCTTCTTCCCTCTCCCACTCCTCTACAGATGCTGGACTAATCCCCACCCTTCCATTGTCTGTCAGAGGTCACTTTCTCTTGGCAGCCTCACCTTTATCTAGGCAGATTAGTTCCTTCCTGCCAATATATACTAATCTAATAGAATATTTATCATGGTTGTGTGATTGTTTATTTAATATAGGTTTCCTAAGAGCAAGAAAGGTCTCAGTTCAGTTTCTATCATAGTGCTTGGCATAGGGCATATGTTCAACAGAGATGAGGAAAATGGAATCTTTTCTCTCAGTTCGTGGTCTACTGAAGGTACCAATTAGCAAAGATATAATTATAACACAATGAAGTAAGTACTACAATAGATTATATTAGTGTGTGGATTTGGGTGGGTTACTATGATCTGACTGGTGTTCCTCTAAAATTCCTATGTTGAAATCCTAATGCTCATGTGATGGTATTAACAGCAGGGACCTTCAGGACGAGCCTAGGTCATGAGATTAGCACTCTTCTGAAAGATCCCATAGAGCTCTGCAATGTGAGGACACAAAAAGCTGGTGACCTGGAAGTGGGCCCTCATCTGACCTTGCTAGTACCTTGATCTTAGACTTTTGGCTTCATAACAGTAAGAAATAAATTCATGTTTTTTTTAAGCTGCCCCAGCTGTGATATTTTGTCATATGGCCTGAACAGACTAAGATGTAGATATGGATACATGGATATGGATCTAAGTGCTGAAGGAACACAACCATCTTTCCAAATTAGTCAAGAAAGTTCACATAGAGTAAGTCTTAACTGAACTGGTTTATCATTCATTCCATTCATTTAGTCAATCATGTCTGGGCACCTACTTTGTGCCAGGCACTGTTCTAGGAACTGAGAACACAGCAGAAAATAAGACGGACATTGTCCTTGCCTTCCTGGAGCTTATTCTAGTGGGGGTAACAGAAAGAGAGATTACTCTATAACAAATAAGATAAAACTTCAAGTAAGTCTACATAAGACTAAAAACACTGGAGGTACTTACCAGGATGGAGGTAGAAGGGTGGGTGTGTGCGCGTGCGTGTGTGTGTGAGTGCGTGTGTATGTGTGTGTGTATGTGTGTGTGTGTGTGTGTGTGTGTGTGTGCGCTATGTTAGATCTTCCTGTGGAGAGGCCAAGGGGATATATAAACTGAATGAAGGGGAAATGGAGCCAGTCATTCAAAGAGCTTTGAAAAGACTGCTTCACCATCAGACACATGAACTATATGAAAGGAAGACCATTTTGTGCCCTGTAGGGAGTTCTCTGTAGGTATTCATGTTTGTGAATGTATATTATAATTACTTGAGGGACTTTCCCAACCATACATCTGCCTGCCTGCCTGTACTTACTTCAGTAAGCACTACTAGATCAGAAACACTGGTAAGAAGCTATTGGTAATGAGAGGTGAAGGTACTGAACACAGGAAAGAAGAGGAACATTGTGAGAGAAATCTATAAAGAGAGAGAATGGGTGTGTTTTTGTATCTGAAAGAGCTAGATTCCTTGTCTTCACATCTCTCCTCAGTTGGTAATCACAGACCAATTTCTGTGATGCCACCATCAGTCTTCCCCTCTAGGTGGTGTACATACCCGAGGGTAGAGAATGCATGCTGGCAGTCTCAGAGCAGAGCCCAGTGTATACATGACTAACTGGCCATTGTTAATGAAGAAAGAGGACAAAGTAAAGGAGACAGAAGAGTAAGCAGTGAGTCAGATTTCTAGCTTAGGTGAAAAAAGGGAGAAACATGGAAAAAAGAGAATGTGGTTAGAGTTCTGAGGGGAGGATTTGGGATATGTTGAAGTGCCCACTGAATAACCAGGCAGCTGGAAATAAGAGTCTTAAACTTAGGGGCTAGGGCTCGGTGGATACGTTCCTGACTGCAAGATGCAAGCTGCATTCGTCCCTTAGAATCTGTATTGTCACAAAGCCAGCGTCAACTTCCCCCTCTCAAGACTCACCCGGACCTCAGCCTCCCGGGGCTTCCCATTGAGGTCACACTTGGAGCCATTGCCATAGGATTGGCTGTGGTAGCGTTTCAGGCGATGTTGCTTGGAGGCCTGGAGAGGACATTAGGCAGGAGGGAAGAGGCATGAAAAAGACAGTGAGGAGGATGATGAACTGGGACTTTGTTTTAGAAGCCCTAAAAACACAGCAGTTAATCCTGACCCTCCCCCTCTTATTAGGGCTCTTGGTCTACAACTAGCATCCCCTTCTCTCCCAATCCCACATTCCTGCCACCTTGGCTGTTTCATCATCCCAGTCGAAGGCCGATTGGTAGTAGCCAAGATAGAGGATTTCACCTTTGATTTCTGAATCTGCAAGAGAAACCACAGAGAAGCATGGTTACTTCTTTGTAACAGAACTGGGAAAGAAAGGCACTGAGAAGGCACTTCACATTGCTGAGAACTTAGGAAAAATGTAGGCAAGAGTTACCTTCCATGTGGTACTGCTGGATGTGACGTCCATAACAGAACTCATATGTCCACCAGTCCTTGGTCTGACAAAAAAAAAAAAAAAATCAGTAGGCTGGAGTGCAGATATCTCTTCCTGGACTCTGATATGAAGGGAAGGCTGTCTTCCTTCTGAGACTAGAAAGATACCTTTTAAAGCCCAATTGTCTGCTACCTGTGGTCTTTTCACTACTTGCTTTTAAAAGATTTTTTAAAAATCCTTCTTTACTCCCACACAAGGATACTAAATGATGACGTCTCCAAAGCACTTAGGTCAAAGAAACATAGAAGACTGACCAAATCAAATATTGATTGGACTTTTACAACAGTCCTCCAGCTGTTGGCAGTATAGTTGCGAACACGACAAATTCTCTGGCCCTCAACGAACTTTCATTTTCTTCTTCTTCTTTTTTTAGAGACTAGGTCTTGCTATGTTGCCCAGGTAGCCCCGAGCCTGCGAACTTAATGATCCTTAGTCTCAGCCTCCCAGGTAGCTGGGATTACAGGAATCAGCCACCATGCCTGGCTATTCTTTTAGAGACTAGATCTTGTTATGTTGCCCGGGGTAGTCTCAAACCTGTGGACTCAAGTGATGCCTGGCATCAGCATCCCAGCGCTGGAATTACAGGCATGCACCACCCTGACTGGCTTTGGACTTACATTCTTGTACCAGGACTCAGACCAAAACTAAATAAACTGGTGATTCAATTAATGAGATGATTTCATATCATCAAAAGGACCAGGATGAAAATAAAATAGGATACAGGGGCAGAACAATAGGGGCAAGGGGGATTAACTGGATGATTTCTTTAGAGGAGTGTTCCTGACCCCTGACCCCACCTCCACTACCACACACTGATTGGTCTTACCTACCTCAGTCTTGGCTTAATCGTTATTCTGAGAGTTTCTAACCCTTCTCTACATTCAGCAAAATGTCAGTGGTGGTAGGATTCTTTGTTTCTTTCCTTTATGTACAATATGGCTACTCCTGCAATGGTCTGCATAACTCCCACAGGTCTTCCCCAGCGCTCCTCATTGACAAACACTATGGTTCTTAGACAAATTGCTAGTTCCAAGCCCTCATTCCACCCATTTCAGTTCTATTACCTTCAGCAGGCAGGGAGCATCCTTCATTGGGCTCAACAACTCAGGGATCCCAGGCCCTTGGTAAGCAGGTGCCTCCTCCTCCCTTTCACGCTGGAAGTGAATAGCTCCAGCTGGCAGGCGACACTCATAGCGCTGTTTGTACTTAGAGGAGACAATCACCACGTCTGAGGCTTGGCTCTGTGAGAGAAGGGAGTGTCGGGGGCAGGGAGGCAAAGAGAGACTGGGATCAGGGAGAACAACGAGATCCCTTTCAGTTCCTGGGGAAGAAGAGCCCAGTCAAGTCAGAAAGAGTCACAAATCCTCCAGCTGTGTTTGGCGGGTGACCTAGTACACGGCTCTCGCACTTCCCCGGGGGGCGGAGTCTGGGTTCACCGATCAGGAACTGGGACTTGAAGCTGACAGCGGGAAGCCCCACCCCTCCCAATCCCCGGTCACAGGGAATGGGTCTCTGTCTGCGACCCTCAGGAGTCACCGTAAAGATCCTGCCGACTCTACCAACTCTCGTTAGGCTCCCGCCGCAGACACTACATCTACCTTTTCCCCTCTACCCGTTCCCCTTCTCGTTCTGCCCCGACCCTCATCCCCTCTGTGCCTCCTCACCTGCCCTCCCATGACAGGCAACGGCAGGATCTCGATCCCATAACGCATCTCACTCAGCTCCTCCAGGTTCAGGCTCCCGACACCGCCAGTCAGACTTGCGGGTAACAGGAGTCCCAGAAGCAGCAGCCCCAACAGACTGGACAGCAGCGTTTCCGCCGCCATTTTTCGTTCCCCTTCTTAGGCAGAACAACTCCTTCCGCCCTAAACCTGGCAGCGGCTTCACCACGCTCATCCACCCGCAAGGTTTCATTGGCTAGACAGTTTGTCCCTCTCCGGTACTCCAGTCCCATTTGTAAACGTGACTCCAAAACCAGGGAGAGGTGGATCGCGACCATTAGCGGATCACTTGCTACGCGTAATTGGTCAAAGACCAGCCAATCATTGACGAGATCAGACTTCCTCCCACCCTCTTCCAGTTGCAGAGAGGCGCGGTCGGTGAATTGGGCTTTATAAAGCAGTTTTCTCTGTTCACGCCCAGCTGTCACGGCATCTCTTCTTGTTAATCTGTTAGTCCTTTCTTGTATTGTATCCGGCTCCCGCCAGGCGGCAAATTGTGGGGTGCAAAACACGAAGTTAACACTTGAGGGTAACCAATTATTTGTTTGTTTTTATTTTGAGACTAGGTCTCGCTGTGTTACCCGGGGAGCCGCAGACTCATGTTGCCCTGGGTACCACGGATGCAAGCGATCCCTAGGCACAGCCTCCCAGATAGCTGGGATTACAGGCGCGCACCACCACGCCCAGCTTTTTTTTTTTTTTTTTTTTTTTTTGAGGCTAGGGCTTGCTATGTTGCCCCGGGCGGGTCTCGAACTCGCGGACTCAAGCGATTCCCAGTCTTGGCCTCCCTTCCTGTAGGCTGGGATTAAAGGCACACGCCACCGCGCCCGGCCTTTAGCCAATTATTTAAACAAACAAGCAAACAAAAACCAGGAGTTATATGAAGGAATAGTGACTAGTTCAGCAAAACTGAGAATTATTTCTAAGCAAAAGTAAACAAGAGCATGACAATATTTTCGGAAAAATGTCCTGGGGAATCAGATCAGTCCGATTTCTCAAAAGAGAATATCCCAAAGCTAATAAGTTCATCAAGATCTGCGTAATGAAATAGATGAAAAGATCCTATAATTGAGTAGGAAGTCAAGGACTTTTAAGGAAAATCTTATATACGAGAAAGAAACAAAAATAAACCAGAAAAAAGAACAATTTAGGAGAAACAGAAAAAAGAAAAAACTTTAAAATAAAAAATATTTTTTCTCAGAAGGATAATATACTGTATCCATAAAATAACAACAAAAAACTGTTTCATAAGGAACTACTATTCTGAAAAGCAAAAACATTCTTTGAAATCAGAACCATGGTAACAGATAAAAAAATTCAATACAGGCTGGGCTTCATGGCGTGCACCTGTAATCCCCGCTACCTGGGAGGCTGAGGCTAGGGATCACTTGAGTCTGTGAGTTCGAGACTACCCCGGGCAACATAGCGAGACCTAGTCTCAAAAAAAAAAAAATTAATAGAAAGACTATAGGATAAAGTTGAAAATCGAATTTGCTCTCCTTTAGGAAAAATTAATAAAAGAGGATCAGTTCAGAAAGCTGAATAATGAGAGTTTAAGAAAGACTAGAGAATCGAAGGGAAGAAATTATCAAAGAATTATTTAAAATTATTTCCCTGAAATTAAGAACTGAGTCTCTAAATGGAGAGAGCACACTGAATATTAACAAAAACAAATCAGGACCACATCAAGAGAAATGATCAGAGATTATCAGAACCTTGGATACAGAAAAGCAATTCTAAAAATTTTCAGAGAGAAAGAATAAGAAGCATACAAAGATAAAAAAAAATTAAAACATTCCAGGCATAGTGGCACATGCCTGTAATCCCAGTTACCTGGAAGGCTGAGGTTAGGGATCATTTGAGTCCATGGGTTCGAGATAACCTTGGGCAACATACTGAGACTGAGTCTCTTAAAAATAAAAACGAATTTTAAAAAATCATTAGGCTAATTTATAATACAGAGAAAATTGATGACATTGAGATAGTGGAGGTTTAAAAAAACTCTACTGTATATGGATTATATATAGACTCCCAAGTTAAGGTGAGATTTGTCATTTAATACTCTGAACAACAATAGGAAATACATGGAATTATTTTTATTGTATAGATTCTATAGGTTCTCAGAAAGATTAAATAATTAAATTTTGTATGCATTTGGCTAATTTATCAACATGGTAAGGTAAAAAATAATGAAAAATGTTTTCAATATTAAGAAGTGAATTATTTCCAACCTAGACTTCTACACTCAACCAAGGTGATTTAATTGTGTGTCCAAAACAAAGACAATTTCAGATTCCCAAAGTCTCAAAACATATATGCTCCATGCTTTGTTTTTTAGAAAGATGGCAGAGAATTTATTACACCAAAATACATCAATCAGTAAGTTATGAAGAAAGAAATGGAATCCAAAAAAAAAAAAAAGGAGATCCAGACAAAAGTGAAAAAAAGGAATCCCCAGGGTAATGGGAAGGTAGATTCTAAACTGTCTGACAGGATTAGAGATCAATTAATCATGATCAGAGCTGTTCAGAAGTATTTGGGAGTGATTTATTCAAGAGGCAAATTTGAGACCAGGAGCAGAGAAGGAAAGAACAGTTAGTCATAAAAGCCCCCAGGCAACCTTCTCCCAATAGTAGAAGGAATTGGAAGATGAAATGCCAAGTTCAAAGACAGCTCAAGGAGCTAAATTAAAGGCTCTTTGAGACCAGAGAATCCACAGGATGAATCAAAATTTAGATATGAGGAAAAGAGGGTGAAGTTGCTGAAGGAAAAGAAGGAATAGCCAGAAAAAAGCCAAGGAAAACTCAAGAGGAACTGTCACTGATATGAAGGAAAGTATGTCAAACAGGATAGAGTGACTAATCATGCTGAATATAAGAAAACATTAGGTGAATTATTTAATCTTTCTGAGAACCCACAAAATCTATACAATAAAAAATAATTCCATGTATTCCCTATGGTTGTTCAGAGTGTTAAATGAAATGACAAATTTCAAATCCCTAACTTGGAAGTCTATATATAATAAGTATACAGTAGAGTTTTTTAAACCCCCATTATCTTAATGTCATCAATTTTCTCTGTATTATAAATGTGCACAAATTAGTGAAGGATTACATCTGTGAGAATACCAATTAAAATGATTCTGACTATTTTTCTTTCCTTTTGGACATTAGAAATCATTAAAAAGGTTTAAGTATAAATTTCTTGTTAAAAAAAGAAGGCAATATATCCTCATCTGGAGAAAATCCTGGAGATTCAGATTTCTCAAGGAAACAATTACAGAAAGAATAAAAATATTTTGATTTAGGAAATTACAATATGGCTAAGGCAAAAATAAAAAAAAAAGAAACTGAGAGAATACTTACTGCACTTGAACCAACTGTGAAACAATTTGTATAACTGGAGGAGTGTTTGGGATATATAAATACTAAGTTTGTAGAAAGTTAACAGTAAAAAAAAAAAAAAGCAATATTAATGTCTTTCGGAGCTTAACTGAGTTAAAATTTAAATACACCAAAATTAATAAAGTTAATTTATTCTAGATTTCTTATATCGTCTGCAGGAAGAGTATGCTGGCTGTAAAACTATGTCTTTCACCTTCAACTACCCTTTAATGTCATTGTAATATTGGGACTTGTATTCTAAAAGCATTTCTTATTTATTTATTTACTTTTAGAGACTAGGTCTCCCTATGTTGCCCAGGGTAGTCTCCAACTTGCAGACTCAACCTATCCCTGGTCTCAGCCTCCCAGTGCTGGAATTAGAGGCATGCGCCACTGCACTCAGCTGAAAAACATTTCTTTTTTAAAAAAATAAGATTTCTTTTTATGTGTTCAGAGAAAAATTGAACATAAAGCACAGAGTTCCTCTAGCCCTGTCCTGACAGTTGCACTATCCTACCAACAACATCCCACACTGGAGTGGCTTATTCATTACCGTCAGTGACCCCACATTGACACATCATTATGAGCAAAGTCCACAGCTTACACTAAGGTTCATGGGTGATATGTATTCTACGAGTCTTAACAAATTTATAATGAAATGTGATTACCACCTATAGTATCATATATGCTAGATTCACTGCCCTAAAATTTTTCTGTGATCCATCATTCATTTCTGCCTCCCTGTTGCCCAGTGATAGGTCCACTGTTTCTGCTGTTCCGCTTTTCTTCAATGTCATATAGTATGTAGTGAGTGGATATAGTATGTAGTCTTTCCAGATTGTCTTCTTCACTTAATAGTATACACTTTAAGATCCTCCGTGTCTTTTTTTTTTCTTTTTCTTTTTTTTGAGACTAGGTCTTGCTATTTTTGCCCGTGGAACACCAGGCTCTTGTTGCCTGGGGTACCACAGACTCAAGCAATACCCAGCCTCAGCTTCCCAGGTAGCTGGGATTACAGGCATGCACTACCATGCCCAGCTATTTTTTTTGGAACTAGGTCTCGCTACGGGCCCCAGGCAGGACTCGAACCGCAATCCCTAGCCCCGGCCGCTTCATAGGCTGAAGCTTACAGGCACGAGCCACCATGCCTGGCGGTACTCCGTGTCTTTAAATGATAGTTCATGGTGTGATAGCTAATATTCCATTATCTGGTTGTATCACAGTTTATTCATACACCTGCTAAAGGATATCTTGGTCACTTCAAGGTTTTAGCAACTATTAACATAGCATAAACATCCATATGTTGGTTTTTGTATGCACATAAGATTTTTTGTTTATTTTTTTATTTTATAATCATAAACTTAACTTTGCAATCCAGCTGGATCTGGAAGTAAACTATGGAACCTTTTCACCTACGATGAATATGGAATGAAGGGGTGCTCTCCTGAGTTACAGAAAGAATGATAAAGATAAAAAGAAAAGTCAAATTTATTTGATTTGTCCAATCAGCAGTGGTGACCTTATAGGTGTCATCATTCCTAAACCCAAGCATTCCTTGACTTTCACAGTAACCATGTCCTCCTTCCCCTTGTAAAAGATCACATGCTTTCCGTCCAACCATTCAGTCTTGGCACTCCAGTTGAAAAACTGGGAACAACTTGTGTTGGGTTCAGAATTCTGGGATCTGAGTGCTTCAGGATAGTATTCTCATTATCAAATTTCTCCCCATACAAGGACATGCTGCTAGGCCATTTTGACATGCACATAAGGTCTTATTTGAGTATCTGTGGAGTGTGATTGCAGGACTGTGTGCTGTGTTTAGTTTTGTAAAAATCTACCAAATTATATGAACCCAGTGCAGAAATCCAGTCAGATGAAGCTCAGTCTTCAATCCAGGATGACCTAGTTTGAAATTCAGAAAGGAAGTACACATGCACATGGAGAGAAATCATTTAAGAGAAATCATGGTTCCTTAACAAAAGAGTTGCCAATAGAAACCCCAGAGAACAGTGATGCCCCAAGTTGCTTCCCTGTAATCAGAACAAGAAGAAAATGGTGGCAACATGATACTATCATATAAGTGTTTCTAGTCAAGATATGACATACCTTCTCTACTCATTCAAGAAGAGATCTGAAGAGGGAGGTGTTTCTATGAAGAATCCACTCAGCTCCTAAAGAGTAGTCTAGGTTCCAGGAAGGATCCCTATAAGGAGGACCCTTATCAAGATGTCCTTCTGGAGGTAAGACCAGAATTTCTCTCCAGATCACCCTTGAATCTGTTCCTACCAAAGATTCCAGGTATTTTCATACCTGGAAATACCAAGAAATGTCCCCTGGAGGCCCCAAATCATATGCATGTGAGAAATATCTCAAATCTTTGTCTTTGTCTTTGTCTTTATTTCTAAGTTAAAAGCCCATGAGAGGAGACATAGTGAGGAGAGCTCATTTATCAGTGCCAGGTGTCAGATCTACACTTGTATTGATGGGTTTATGTAGGAGAGAAGGCGTCTACAGGCAGCACAGGTGAAGAGTCCTTCAACACAAACCAGCTTTTGTGCTCATGACACAAGCCACATGAGAGAGAAGCCTTAGCTGTGACCCTTTGCCAGAGAAGATCCCACCATTCGTATGCTTACCACAGCCCCCTGAGCATTCACCATTAATAGCCTTTAAATGTTTTCCCTCCACACAGAAGCACGTAAGTGTGTACATGAGTATGGCTGCTTACATGGGAGCTCTGTATATAGAGCATACTTTATAATTTCCTGACTTTATTTTCTATTTACCATCTTACTCCATTAAAATGTCAGTTTAAGGAGTGTGGGTTTCTAGTGAACCCAGAACCTGGGCATGGCATGCAGGATAAACCAGACAGGGGACTGCGAGAAAGTAAGCATGCAGTAAAGTTTATTGTACAACAATCTTATTTATAGTAATTGAATACAAAGGAAGGCTTAAAATCATGCTGTATATTTTCATCAACTAGCTTGTTACACTTGTTATGTTTGTTATCAGTCTATGTGCTCAGCTCCCAAGGTGTTCAAGGATAAGTAGGAGGGAGAAGGAAAAAGGGGAGTAGGGAGTGAGGAGCGGTTTGACCAAGGAGATTGCCAATTAACCCAGCTGGAGGGATCCTCATTCAGAAACTGTGTGCCCTTTCCAGTCATGCAAGTTCTCAGTGGCCTAGTCAGTCCATCTGTGTATGTTTCTTGGGTCACCACAAGATCTTTATGCAACAAGGAGGGCATGAGTTTCTTGGGTTTATTCCCTGAAGTATCTTATGTGTCGAGAAATATAGTTAACAGATTTCAAATGACCAATAAATATAGCTTTTTAAAAATTTCTCTTTATTTTTTAAAAATGTCTATCATCAGCCAATGATTATTGGGTTGCCTTCCCCTCCCCTTGACCTGTTCACTCTGACTCCTCTCTGATGTTTATCTATGTTAAGCCCATTCGTCTCTTTTCTGTAGCAACATCCTTTTGCTGGGTGAGGGACTGTGTTCCTGGGACACAGTAAACATGCTGGTAGGTTCTCCGTCTTAACTTTGTGTAGGGCAGCCAGTCCATGCTCATTTGAGGTCACTCATTGTCCATTCTCTGTACTGTTTTGCTGTCTCTTCAGCTTATAGCTCTGTCCTTTGGTTTAGGGGGCCTCATCCCCAGCCATTGTCAGTAAAGAAGCTACTTGTTATGGAGAGACATCTGTTGATGGCTCTTGCAGGTCATTTTCTTTCCCTTAGTTTGCCACTTTGCTGTGAGGCCCATACCCTGGCTCTGTGGCCTTTCTCTCCCAAGGGATGGGAGGGGTGCCTTGCACTCTTAGATGGCATATCAGAACTGGAATTATGCCCCATTCACTCCTGGTGAGGCCATAGGTTTAATTCTGTGATAAATCATTACCATGGTGGTTTCTCTGTCCATTATACCTTGGCTTTACCGATGTTTCTTCTCTTGCATCCTGCTCAGACATGTGGGCACCTGGTCCCTCACCCATTCTATGTCAGTGTTTGTATTCTTTGTTTATTCTTATTCCTCCTGGGGACTAAGTGGAGAGGAGTGAGAGAAAAACAAGGGGTGCTTCTAGTCACACACCCCCACCCTACCCCCACCAGAACCCTGACAGGGTCCAAGCATGCAGGAGTGCCTGTGCACCGGCTAACTCAGACTCGGTCACAATGGAGGCAGATCCCTAGCAGCCCCCAAACCCCCAGACCAAGGGTGGGGACCATTGGTGTGCCGTGTGGGCGGTGTGGTATGACCAGCCACCATGGCTGGCAGTGGGTTGTGGGAATCCAGAGGCCCCACACACCTAGCTCTCACACACACCTGACTCTGATATAGCTTTTGAGTAAATTTTTTTAAATGGAATCTGCCAAATGATCTTCCAGTACTATTTTGCATTCCCATCATCAATAAAAGAAAATTTCTCTTTTTGCCTATGGAACCGCAGGCTCACATTGCCCAGGGTACCACAGACTCAAGCAATCCCCAGCCTCAGCTTCCCAGGTAGCTGGGATTACAGGCGCATGCCACCATGCCCAGCTATTATTTTGGGAGTAGGTCTTGCTACTGCCCCCAGCGGGACTTGAACTGCAATCCCTGGTCACTGCAGCGGTTTCCTAGGCTTCCACTTACAGGCATGCAACGCCATGTCCTGCCCAACAAAAGAAACTTTGTTTCTTCGCATTGGCATTTGGCATTGACAGTGTTCTAGATTTTGGCTATTCTAATAGATTATATGTATATATGTATATGTTTTAATATATGTATACACACATATATGGGATCTCATTACTGTTTCAGTTTTTAATTCTCTGATGAAAACAAAAAAATAAACAAATGGAACTAAACTATAAAACTTTTGTATAGTTGAAAAAAACACACAAAAACAAAAGGGTAACCTTGAGTTGGGTGATAAGACAGCTTCCATATCAAGTGTCTTATGAGGGGTTGGTTTTCAAAGTCTATAAAGAACACAAACAATAACAGGGGAAAAAAAAAAAGAAAATCTATCCAAAAATGGGCAAAAAACTTAAGTAGATCTCTAACCCCCAAATTAGATACAACAATGTAAACCTACTTTAATTCAATAAGTATAATTTGGGGAAAAAATTAAATTTACTTTTTAACAAAAGTCCTAAGTATATATTCTCCAAAGGAAAAATACAGGTAGCCTATAATGAATAAAAATAGTTTAACAATAAAAGCCATCTATGACAAACCTACAGCAAACATCATCTTAAATGGGGAAAAACTAAAATCATTCCAATTAAGATCTGGAACCAGACAAGGATGCCCACTTTCTCCACTACTTTTTAACTTTGTACTGGAAGTTCTAGCCAGGGCAATAAGACAAGAGAAAGATATAAAAGGGATACAAATAGAAAAAGAGGAACGGAAGCTATCATTATACGTAGATGATATCGTTCTTTATGTAGAGAACCCAAAAAAATCTACAGAAAAACTCCTTGAAACAATAGACCAGTTCAGTAAGGTAGCTGGTTACAAAATAAACACACAGAAGTTAGTAGCCTTTCTATATGCAAAAAGTCAGGCAGAAGAAGAAATTAAAAAAGTCATCCCATTTACTATAGCACCAAAAACAATTAAATACCTGGGAGTAAACCTAAGAAAGCATGTGAAAGAACTATACAAAGAAAATTTTAAAACACTGCTAAAAGAGATAGAAGAAGACATAAGGAAATGGAAAGACATTCCTTGATCATGAATTGGAAGAATTAACATCATCAAGATGGCCATTCTACCAAAAGCAATCTACAGATTCAATGTAATCCCAATAAAAATTCCAATGACATTTCTTAAAAAGATAGAACAAAAATTACTGAAATTCATATGGAATAACAAAAGACCTCGAATATCAAAAAAACTCCTGGCCAAAAAAAAGAGAGAATGGAGGCCTAACTATTCCAGACTTCAAGTTATACTACAAAACCATAATAATTAAAACAGCATGGTACTGGTACAACAACAGACAATCAGACCAATGGAACAGAATTGAGAACCCAGAAAGAAAACCACACATATATAGTCAACTTATCTTTGACAAAGGGGGGAAAACTTACATTGGAGCAAAGATGTCCTATTCAATAAGCTATGTTGGGAAAATTGGACTCAGACCTGCAAAAAAATGGACCAAGAAAACATTCTCACACCATGTACAAAAACCAACTCAAAATGGATAAAGGACTTAGATGTAAGACCTGAAACCATAACATACATAGAGGAAAACCTGGGCAAAACTCTCCATGAAGTACAATTCAGAAATCCCTTTTTGGAAACATCTATAGATGGCAAAAAACTGAAGGAAAATATAAACAGACGGGACTACATCAAACTAAAAAGCTTCTGTACAGCAAAACAGACAACAGAAAAAACTAAAATAAGCCCAACCAAAAGGGAAAAAATTTTTGCCCTCCACAAGTGTGATAAGGGTTTAATAATGTAGATCCATAAGGAACATACACAACTAAACAAAAACAAAACAAGAAGTCCAATAGAAAAATGGGGAGAACTAAAAAGACACTTCTCCAAAGAGGAAATACAAATGGCCAACAGGCACATGAAAAACTGTTCAATGTCACTGGCAACAGAGAAATGCAAATCAAAACCACAATGAGATACCACATTACACCAGTAAGAATGGCCCATATCAAAACAACAGGCAACAATAAGTGCTGACGAGGATGTGGAGAGAAAGGCGCACTCTTACACTGCTGGTGGGAATGTAAACTGGTCCAGCCACTATGGAAAGCAGTGTGGAGGACGCTCAAACTAATGAAAATGGAGCTACCATTTGACCCAGCTGTCACTCTTCTGGGAATCTACCCAAAGGAGACCTCAGTGTGGGTATAAAAGGACACCTGTGCTCGGATGTTCATTGCAGCACTGTTTTTAATTGCAAGGACATGGAAACAACCCAAATGTCCCAAAACAGATGAATGGTTGAAGAAGATGTGGTATATATACACAATGGAGTACTACTCATCAATTAAAAATGACAAATTTGATGAATTTATTGAAACCTGGATGTACCCAGAAAAAATCATACTAGCAAAAACAAGTCAGAAAGAAAAAGACAGAATCCACATGGTTTCACTAATATATGGACAACCAAATGAAAATACACAATGGGAAGGTGGGGACCAGTTGGAATGGTCAGGGAGGGGAGGTGGAGGGTGACCCCGGGAAATTAAATGGAGATTAAATTGATGTAACATATAAAAAAATAATAAAATAAAATTTAAAAAAAAGTTTAACATCACTTATTATAAGGGAAATACAAATCAAAACCAAAATGAGACAAATCAAAACCAAATTGACAACTATTATAATGGTCTTTATCAAAAAGACAGAAGCAGCAAGTACTGGTGAGAGTAAGGAGAAAAAGGAACATCCATTCACTGTGGGTGGAAATGCAAACTAGTATAACCAATAAGGAAATTAACATGGAGATTCCTTCAAAAACTAAAAATGGAAATACCATATTATCCAGCAATACCACTCCTAAGTATTTACCCAAAGAATGTGAAAATACTATGAAAAGATTTATGTACCCCTATGTTTGTAGCAGTATTATTCACAATAGCCAAGACATGGAACCAACATAAATATCCATCAACAGATCATCAAAGAAAGATATTATGGCAGGCACACTCAATGGAATACTACTCAACTATTAAAAAAAAAATAGTGACTTTAGGAACAACATGATGAACCACAAAGTGAGTATGCTAAGAGAAATAATTCAGAAGGTGAAAGACAATTATCGGGTGGTTTCTCTCATTCTTAGAATATAACTAATTAAAGAAAGTAAACTGACAGAGCACAACAAAAATATTTCCTAGACTCTGAAAAATATGGTGTTGCCAGAAGGGAGGAGGGGAGAAGAGGAGGATGTGGGGATGGGAAGGTAGTGTAATAGTGACCCTGGAGCTTTAGTAGATGGTGAGTGAAGCATGTGCACATGCTGAGGTATAAAGTTGTACTCCCACAATTATATAGTTATGTAAACAAATGAAAAAATCAATAAAGTTTAATTTAAAATAATATAAAATTGAGGTTTTGATCAAAAGAGTTCACTGATATCTAACCCGGTGACAAAGGATAAAGATACCTCCTTTCTTAAATAGAGAGAAAGAGCAGCTCTTGAATGGAGAAGTTAAGACCTAAAGCAGACTTAAGGACTATTACTAGGAAAGAATTCTAAATATGTTCACTAGCATACTAGGTCAGGAGTTTGCTTTTCTTAAATGTTTTATTTTAGTATGTGTATGTGTTTCATGATCTTATATAGGCCTAACTGATTTACAAATCTTAGAAATATATTCACAATCAATTATAAACATTATACTTATTTATTTTTAATGTCTATATTTGAGTTTTTAACATTTATACCCATGAAACCATCACCACAATCAAGGTAAGAAACAGATCCAGCATTCTTAACCATTTTTATTTTTTCAGCTTTGGGTAACAAAAAAACCACATTTGAACTGTCAAATGTAAAACCACAAAATAGAAATCTCTTTATATAGAAATCGCTTTATATAACTCATGGCTGAAAGGAAATGTATAGCTACTAAAAAAAAAAAAGAAAGACTTGAATTAATAATGTAAACTTCATCTTAAGAAACTTGGAAAAGAAGAGCAAAGCTCAAAACAAGAAATGAAAAGAAGATAATAAAGATGAGAACAAAACTATATAAAATTTATAAAGAAAAGTAAATAAAATCTAAGGAACATACCCCAACATAATAAAAGCCATCTATGACAAACCTACAGCAAATATCATCCTAAGTGGGGAAAAACTGAAATCATTCCAATTAAGAGCTGGAACCAGGGAAGGATGCCCACTCTCTGCACTACATTTTAACATTGTACTGGAAGTTCTAGCCAGGAAAATAAGGCAAGAGAAAGATATAAAAGGGATACAAGTAATAAAAGAGGAACTGAAAACATCACCGTATGCAGATGACATGATTTTTTATATAGAGAACCCCAAAAAATCTATGGAAAAAAAGTCAAATAGAAGAAGAAATTTTAAAAAAAATCCCATTTACCATTGTACCAAAAAAAAAAATTAAATACCTGGGAATAAACCTAACAAAACACATGAAAGAACTATACAAAGAATACTTTGAAATGCTGCTAAAAGAGATAGAAGAAGACCAAAGAAATTGGAAAGACATCCCCTGCTCATGGATTGGAAAAATCAACATCATCAAAAATGGCCATCCCACCAAAAGCAATCTACAGATTCAATGCAACCCCTATAAAAATCCCAATGACATTCTTTAAAGAGATAGAACAAAAATTACTGAAATTCATATGGAATAACAAAAGACCTTGAATCTCAAAAAGCCTCCTGACCAAAAAAAGGGAAAATGGAGGTATTAGTATCCCAGACTTCAAATTATACTACAGGGCCAGAGCCCGCCTGGTGGAGGGGGTGGGGCGAGGCTGGGGTCGAGCAGGGACCTTCCCGGATCAACCGGCCCACGGGTCTCGCACGGGCACTGGAGCCCGCCCCCGCAGCCCCCGCCATGATGGCAGGGTTGCCGCGTCCTGCACGCACCACTCACCTCTTTAGGTCGGGTGGGGAGCTGGGGTCAGCCTGGAGAGCTGCCGGGCCTGGCTGGTGCCCCACGGCCCCACCCTGTGAAGAAGCAGGGCATGTTGGGGGTGGGGGGGTGGGGGGGGTGGTCCACCACAGTCCCCTCTGGGTTTGCCTTCACTCATGAGAGCCCCAACCAGGAATAAGTATCTTAAGACAATTACTCATCCACAGAAACCAAATGAGTAAGGTACTGGAGGAAAGTCCCTTAAAATTGTGCCACCCAGCAGGACTCAAGGGAAACAGGGCGAGCACCACCCAGCACTGAACTAGGAGAACAAACAAAATACAACGCCTACAATGTCACTGAGAAGCTGTGAACAGAAACCTGGCACAGAGACGCTGTCAATAAGGGCACTGCACACCCTCTGTGCTCAGAGGGAAGAGGCTGCCGAAAGCTGGGCACGGTGGCTCATGCCTGTAAGCTTCAGCCTATGAAGCGGCTGGGACAGGGATCGCGGTTCGAGTCCCACTCGGGGCAACACAGCGAGACCTAGTCCCAAAAAATAGCTGGGCGTGGTGGCGTGCGCCTGTAATCCCAGCTACTTGGGAAGCTGAGGCTGGGGATTGATTGAGTCTGTGGTACCCCGGGCAACGAGAGCCTGAGGTCCCACTGGCAAAATAGCGAGACCTAGTCTCAAAAAAAAAGAAAAAAGAAAAAAAAAAAGAGGCTTGCGGAATGGCAATGGCCCCACAGCAAAGCCCCAAGAGAGGAGACCTACCATCAGCTGATAGCTGTCCCTTCCAGGATCTGCTCTTCCAAAACATACAGCTGGAGTCATGCCTCCAAAGCCAAAGACCCGCAGCATGACTGAAGGAGCAACAAAATGTTGCAGAAACTGCGGAGATAAGACCTGCCAAGAAACAAAAAACAATTACACAAGCCAAAGGTGCTCCAATCGACCTACGAAGGCAAAAGTAGTACAGGAAAGATAAAAAGCATGCTCTACCAAGTCCCGGGAAATCGCACCCTCACCAAGGATGAGGAAATGGATCCAGAAAAGAAAAAATAAAAGACTAAAGGGCTAAACAGGGTGACCAGGGGAGATGTGGTGTGGTGGGGTATTCCCATGGGGATCAGCAATTATACAATCATATATTGTGTAAAATCCAAAAATTAAATTAAAAAATTAAAAACAAAAAACAAACAAAAAAACAAAAAACAAAATTGGGGTAAGCAGCTAGAGAGAAGAAGGAAGGGAGAAATCAGGGGAGGGAGGAGAAAAAAAAAAACAAAAAGTAAATTATACTACAAAGCCACAGAATTCAGACAGCTTGGTACTGGTATGAAAACAGACAAGCAGACCAATGGAACAGAGCTGAGTGCCCTGAAATAAAGCCACACATATATAGTCAACTAATCTTTGACAAAGAAGGGAAAAACCTACATTGGAACAAGGACAATAAAATGGTGCTGGGAAAACTGGGCCAAGATAGTTTTTGTATTACAAAAATGTGAAATTTATACATAGATAAGTTATTTAATATTAAAAAAGGTAAAAAAGAAAAGTAAATAAAGATAAAAGCTAATTATTTGGGGGGTTGGGCAGAACAAAATTGATAAATGTTTGGTTACACTAAAAAAAAGTGAAAACTCAAGTTACTACAATCAGGTATGAAACAAGGACATTATTCCTAACTTTATAGAAATAAAATGAATTCTAAAAAAATACTATAAACAACCATATGCAGCAAACTAGATCATCGAAAATGGTATGGGGGTGGGGAATAAAATGACATACAGAAAACCTAACAGTCATCAACAGAGTATATGTTCTTAAAAAGCACAAAGAAACTTGCACAGAAATTAACATTCACTGGACCATCTAACAAAACTTAATAATTTAAAAAGATTCAAATCAAGGAAAAAAATGCCTTACCATATAATTATGCTAGAAATCAATAACAAAGAGATAACTAAAATAAATCCAAGTATTTGAAAAAAGCAATTTCTAACAACCCAGAGTTCAAAGTTGGAAGCATAATGCAATTAGAAAACATTTCTAACTGGCTGATCTTGAAAATAATGTTCTCTCAAATGTGGGATAAAAATTCAAAGAGAGGAGCCAGGTGTGTACCTGTAATGCCAGCGCTGGAAGGCTGAGGCTAGGGATCACCTGAGTCTGTGGGTTCAGGACTACTCGAACTTAGTCTCAAAAAAAAAAAAAAAAAAACTTTAAAGAGAGGCAATCAGCACTGCAGAGTGGTAGTGTGTAGTTTGGGCACCACACGTGATTGGTGGTTGGCTCCATCTTCACGTTTTCTAACAGGCCAAAATGCAAATCTTCATGAAGACCATCACCTGGAGGGAGAGCCCTGTGGTACCATCCAGAATGTAAAGGCCAAAATTCAGAATAAAGAGGACATCCCCCTCTGACTAGGTCAGCTCTGCTGGAAGATGGCTGCTCTCTGATGAGAACATGCAGCATCACCTAACACCTGGGCCTCCTTCTGAGCAGTAGACATTAACTCTTCAGTCTTTGATTCATAGTGCACTAAGGTGCCATTACTCTCTGTACTCTAGCCATTTGCCCCAATTTACATTAAGAAATTATCAGTTTCAGAAATAGCTGAACCTGTTAGGTTAATGCAGATTTTTGTTGCATGATAACATAAAAAATTTATTCTGATCAAGATCTAATTACTAATTTACAAGGAAGGGGGGCAAAATGGAGGAAAACTGTGGAAAACAAGGAGGAAACTTTTTAGAGACTAGGTCTCGCTATGTTGCCCAGGGAACTGCAGACTCTCGTTGCCCAGGGTATTCTGAACTCAAGGGATCCCCAGCCTCATCTCCCAGGTAGCTGGGATTACAGGTGCGCACCACCACACCCAGCTATTTTTTGAGATTAGGTCTCGCTATGTTGCCCTGGTGGGTCTTGAACCCATGGACTCAAGTGATTCCCAGTCTCAGCCTCCTGTCCTAGGCTGGGATTAAAGGTACATGCCACCACACCTGGCTTTTTTTATTTTCATTTTTTTCTTTAGAGACTAAGGCAGAAGCTTCTAACTAACAAGCCACAATCAGGTTACCTTAGGTTTGTACCACCCACGTGCAGCAGTTGCCACTCAAATGCAATTTAAACACAGGGTTTTATTAACAAGGGAAATTAACCAGAAAAACAAAAAGTCCTGGGCAGCTCAGAACACTAGAGAGAGAAGAAATAAAGAGAAGACAGAAAAGAAAGGCTGGATTTTGCAGTGCCTGCCTCAGGTTTAGAGGAGTAAAGGGGCACCATCTTGGACATGTGTCTTTGGGAGCTTTGGGACTAAAAATGGTGACTGGGGTAAGGTAACTGGCCACTTATGGACATTAAGGACTTTTTGTATAGCTGGATGTGGTGTCATGTGTCTGTAATCCCAGCTACCTGGGAAGCTGAGGCTGGGGATTGAGTCAGTGGTACCCCGGGCAACATGAGCCTGTGGTTCCATGGGCAAAAATATCAAGTCCTCGTTTCAAAAAAAAAAAGGACTTTCTGTTTAATTTCATGTTTTTTTTTTAATGGTTAATTTTCCTTGTTAATAAAACACTGCTGTTAAATTGTATTTGACTGGTGACTACTACATGTGGATGATAAGAATCTGAAAGAATCTGGATGGCAGAAGCCACATTTAAAAAGTGACTTTTTTTTTCCTTTGGCTTGTTGGTTAGAGGTTTTTGCCCTATTTTTGACCCAACGGTGCCATTGAAATCGGGTAAAAGAAAACAGGCAAAGTAGAGAACTTAACTAAACTTACAAGCAGGAACAGCAGGTCCTTTAAGTCCAGTCATTCATCAGATTTGTCCCAGCCTGTTCAAGCTGTAGCAAGATCATACTATCTTAAAAAGGGGCAAGAACAGATTTACTCATTAAAAGACAAAATAAAAGTCACTGAGCATGGACCTCCTTTGATTAGCTTACCAAACAGTTCAGTCTCTAGCCCAAAAATCTGCACATGGGTCCTTAGCCATATTTGTTCACAAAATGGTGGCTGTCCCAACTTCAAGCCAAATGAAGAAACCAAGATGGAGTTGTCAATCATCCTCCGGAAAGCACAGCTCCAGCCTTCTTTCAGCCTGAACCACCAAGACTCACTTATAACAGCAGTAGCAACCACTTCAAACATCTCATGATGAAAACAGCAACACTCCAAGTTTTCTTCAGGTCTCCAGACAAATCCCATCCTTCACAGTTTCAAAATTAAAGTAAGTTTTCAAATACCATGTTTTCAATTCAACTTATACAGGTCACAAGTTTCTCCAACATGCTTCCCTGGGCTCCTCACCCGCTCAGGCTGGGGATGGAGGCCCACAGTGTGACTTCCTCCCCTGCCCTGCAGCCGCACATGAGAGCAGCAGCTCTGAGGTTTCCAGCCTCCTTGCAGCTCCTCTGCTCTCTCCCTTCTCCCCCCTATCCCTTCCTAAATCCCCTTTCTGTTCCTCTCTAGAGAAGCCTTGGCTTACCTTCCAAGTCTCTGCCTATCAGTGCATAATGGCTGCTATCTTAATGCAGCATTATCATGCTGGGGCCACAGCCCCCCAATTTTACCACAGCACCCCATCACCATGAGAGCATTAGGCCAGTAAGTCTAAAAAGTCAGATGAAATATATATATTTCTGAAAATAAATAATTTGCTAAAACTTGTCCAAGTAGAAATAGGAAAATTTGAGTATTTGTAAAGCTACCAAAGAAAATGAATACTAGCTTAAAGTCTTCCCACAGGAACCTGGCCTCCTCCCTTATTTGGGGGGAGGGATGGAGACAGGCAGACCCCTGGGGGTCCAGAGCTTGGAGAGAGAGGATTTGTAGGTCCTGCTGCCTAGGCCCGGCCCTGATCCAAGCTGGGCTGGGAGCAGGGGGCTGAGGATCCTCAAAAGGCTTATCCCTCTGGGGAGCTCCCCAGTATGGGATAGAATAAACCCTGCACCACCGGTCTCTCAGGATCTCCAGGTCTAGGGGCCTTGGGGCTGGAGACCCTGGCCTCCAACCTTTCAGTGCCTGGGGTGGAGGTGGGACACCCAAGGGACATGAACTGGGAGAGGGCATTAGTAGGCTCCACCTAGTGAGACTTTTCAGGCCTGAGGTGGGTCCTTTCCAACTGTGTGGACCCTTGGAGAGGAGCTCGAGCTCACCCCCACCATGACCTAGGCTGCTGGTGGGGACAGGGGAATCAAGGCTGAGTCCTATGCCACCAGGACCTCAGGGTCTCAGGGACTCCGGGTCCAGGGATCTCAGGTGGGGAAGTTGGCCTCTGCCTTCACGTGGACAGAGGGTGGGGGCTGAGCACCTCTGTGAGGGAGGTGGGATTCCCTTTCGGTTTACTCCAACCTCAATAGACCTGCACTAGGAATGAAAAAATCTAGTCTCTCCAGCTGCAGATATAAAACAGAAGAAAGGAAGTAGTAATGATCTTGGATACACTCATCACCTTGGTGGTGTTGGGAACCACTGAGACAGGAAGGTGAAACCATCGATTGAGGTGACCTGTCACAGGTTTCTACTCACATTGTCTCTGGCACTGAGGAATCAAACCCCAGGCCCACAGCAACGTGAAAGAGGCGTCCTCCTTTACCAATCAACAGGGGAAGAAAGTCACCACGAGTGGCTGTGGCCCCATGGCAGAACTACTAACAAGAGAGAGGAGAGGAGCTTGACCAACCACCTGGGGAAGTCTGCCCCAGCAGCAAACACCACCATCAGCTGGGAGTTGGATTCCCAAACCCAGATATCAGAAATGTATGGCACAGAACCAGCAGCAAGTGACAGAAAGGATCCTGGAGAAGCGCACCACATATCTGCCTGACAACAAGTTCCCAGCATGCTCGACCTGACTGTCTGCCTCAACTACTCCTGGAGATCCAAGCAGCCTCATCTGTTGCTTTCCAGGAGGGCAAGTCCACACCCAAGAAAAAAAGAACATTGTTCTAGAGAAAGAAAAGATCAGCAGGCCAAACAGACCAACAGCTTGCAGTGAGAGGAGTTGCAGTGACCAGAGGGGGAAAAGAGTGAAAGGGGGGGTTGGGTTACGAATAAAGGGTACAATACAACCATGCACACATGACCAATTTTTTTTTTTTTGAGACTAGGTCTCGCTATGTTGCCCGGGGTACTCAAGCGATCCCCAGCCTCAGCCTCCCAGGTAGCTGGGATTACAGGCACCCACCACAGCACCTGGCTCGAGACCAGGTCATGCTATGTTGCCCGGGGTAGTCGCAAACCTGCGAACTCAAGTGATCCCTGGCCTCTTTTGCCTCCCAGCGCTTGGATTATAGACACGTGCCACCATGCCCGGTTAAACATCACCAATATTGTACAATAATTACAAAATGAAAAAATTACTTAAAAAATCTTCCCACCAAAAAAAGAGGCCAAGATAACTTTAGGATTCTAGCAAACACTCAGCAAACACTCAAGAAATAAACAATTACAATCTTACACAATCCACAGTAGAAAAAGAGTTAAGATTTTTTTTAACGTAATTTTTTTTGTGTGTGTGGCCAGCATTAGCTTGTTAGTAAAACAAGATATGGACAATATCTCTTGGGAAAAATGAATCCTTCAAAATATTAACAAACAGAATCTGGCAAGAAAAAGAAAGTTTAATCAAGTGAAGCCTGTAACCCAATGTGGGCAGTGTTGTCTGTTGGTGGAACTTGGGCATCACTATTGCCTGTGTTTGAAAGACCTAGAGGTTGAGAGTGACCTGAAGCCAGTTAGAAGGTTAATCTCTCTTCTTACCTTGTCTTTTCCGGCTTCCTCCCACTTGGTCCAAGACATGGTGTTTTTGTTCTTTTAATGTCCCTCTCAACTTCAGGCAGTAGGAAAACTCTATGATACAGGAAACACCATCAGGTCCATCTTCTCAGGCCTTGCTCACGGTCTTTCCAGAAACATCTGATTAAAACTAGATAAGATAAACTCCAACACAAAGTTCCAATCCCCAAGCTCATTGGACTCCTTCAACACACATCCTCAGCTTATGGTGGCAATAGCATAAAGCTGGAAATAATCCAATGTCCATGGAAAGCAATTTGGAGGAATAGATGAGGAACTGCGCAAAAGAGTATTATACACATATATACATGGATGTACAAGCATCAACACTGATGAATTTAACAAACATAATATTGGACAAAAAAAACAAGTACCGAAAGACTTCTGTGTACGTACTCTAGAAAACATTTAGTTTTCCTAGAAATAATGACATATGTATGAAGTTCAGAAAAAGGCAAAATTGAATGAAATGCGTACACAGATAGTAAAACCATAAGGAAAAGCAAAGGCATTATCTTCATGAAGTCAAGACAGTAATTATCTCTGCAGTAAGGGGGGAGAAAGGGATGTTCTATGTGTGCAGAGACACAATAGTGCTTCTAAAGCAATGCCAATGTTCTTTCAGAACTGAGGGTTTTCTTTTATTTCCTTTACTACTTCTAATACAAAGTATGCATGTTTTGCAAAATATTACTCAATAATTTTTAAGTGCAATTTGGAGAAGGATGATCACATTCAGGAGCAGTAGTATCACCATTCTGAATTTATGTGCACCCACCACACCTCAGATTTTTTTAAAGAAAAATGAACAAAACTCCAAATTGATCAGCATATAAATTCATTCTTTTTCAGTCTAGGTGACTTTTATCTGGCCACCTAGATAGTAAAAAATGTGAACAACACCATTAGAGTCCTGAATAAAATAAATGAGAAAAATAGCAGAGAATGTACATGCTTTCAAGCACACTCAGACTATTTCTTAAAACTCATGACAAAGAAAATCTAAACAATCACCAGAAGAATCAATGACATAATGGTATAAAAAGAGAAGACAATGACAATCATTTAAAAACAATAAAACACATTTTTTTAGAAATACAGGCATGAAAAAGTTCTGAAGCAAAATGCAAATCATAATGAAAATATCACATATCTAAATTTGAGGGATGTAGGAGCAGAGTACTAGAGAGCTGTGGATAACTTTAAATGCAGGATTGGGAAAGGAAGGGAGGCAGACATCCTGCACCAGAAGTTAGAATACTAGCCACGCCCATCACTGACAAAGGGGTAATACTTAATCTATAAAAAGCTCTTACAAATTGAGAAGTAAAGGATCAATATGATTGAAAGAAAAAAAGAGATAAACGGCTTTATCACATGCATGACATTACACGTCTTCTCCTAAAAGAAACGCAAATTAAAACCACACAAGAAATCATTCTTCCTCTGAAAAGATCTTTACTTCAAATAAAGAGTTAGATAATTTATTTTTTCCTTTCTGTACTCTGGGATCTGAAAACAATTTAACCTCTGTACTCACCTCCACCTCCAGAAAGGAAACAAAACAAAACAGAATTAGTTGCAGAATCCACATATCAGAGCTGAACTGCAATTGAGAAGTTGGTGCCTGAGATTATCTGAGACTGGGTGGAAATTGGCCTAGGGGACCCTGCGCAGACAACTGTAGCACCTTAGGGAGCCTTGAATCCTAGGTACTTGCCAGCAGCAACTCCTAATACCCAGCTGCTCTGGCTCCTCTCTACTAGGCTGTCACTGCCAGAGAATGAAGCAAAGGTATTGTCTGTGAAGCGGCAGACACCCAAGGGCCCCAGGAGAACGACCTAGGATTATATCCTGCAACCTCTAAGTATAATATAAGTCTTGCTCACCAAGACAAGGAAAGAAAGCCCTTTATCTCCATTCATAGAAACTGAAAAATAAAAAGACAGGAACATACCATGAATGATAGAATAAACAACCCCCAAGAGAAGTCTGAATTAAATTGAGCTATGTAACTTGCCTAATGAGGAATCTGAAGTATTAGCCATTAAGATACTTATCAAAGTAAGAAAAATAATGGAAGAATAAAAGTAGGAATCAGCAAACTTTGAATGCAGTGATAGAAAGCAAATAGACCAAGGAGAAAAAAGAATGAAAACAGTACAAGAGCATTTGAAAATTTAAAGAGAAATAATATACTTGCATAATTTTAAGAAAAATATGCTTTCAAGGAATTCCAGGAAGAAACCAGAGAAGAGAAAAGCACAGACATCAGAGGATATGAAGAAGAGCAGAGATGAAGCATTGCATAAAGTTAACTCTTCACCTTGCGCGCTGTTTCAGATAATACTAAGGCCACAGTGGCTCCACATGGTTTCCTGTTATCATTCAAAAAGTCTTAACTATGTCAAAACATGCTATCGATAACTTAAACTATGTCTAAACAGGTTAACTGTGAAAAAATACCATGTCACTGTGAACAGTATATAAACCCCTAAGAAGTTGAGACCGGAGTCCTTCCTCCAAGAGGCTCCCACCGCGTGGGTGGAGTCTCGGGTTGGACCCAGGTCGACCTGCAATAAAGGCTTGTTGTTTTCACATCTCTGTGGGTTCCTTGCTTTGGTGAGTCTGGAGTATTCTGGCCCCTAACAGATAAACAAAACCGAAGGTGGTGCATGAACTAGTAAAACAGACACATTTCCTGTAAGACAGAGCAACAACAACAACAACAAAAAGAAAATAAGTCAATATTAAGAACGAAAAGGATATTTATTTACAAAGAGTCTTTAAAAATAAGATACCATTGCCGCGCTGTGGCGCACATCTATAATTCTAGTGCTGGGAGGCTGAGGCCAGGGGTTGCTTGAGTTTGTGGGCTGGAGACTACCCGGGGCAACATAGTGAGACCTAGTCTCGAAAAAATAAGATACCATTATAAAGACCTTTATGCTAATAGATTTGAAAATGTAAACAACTATGAAATTGTAATTTATTGAAACTTCATAATTGGTAAACTTGAAAAAAAGAAATGAATCAATAGTAAAAGTTATCACTAAAAAACATCAGACTCAGGCAATTTTACAGGATTCTATCAAATTTCTGAGGAATACATTAATCCCTATCTTAAACTTGTTTCAAAAAAGGGCGAAACATCTCAAGATGGTTTATGAAACTAAAATAATTTGACACCAAAATAAGAAAAGAACAGTACAAAAACCCAGAAATTGTGGACCAATTGCATCTATGATAATATTGTTAAAATAAGTTTTTTAAAAAGTTTAAATATAAGGTAGTGAAAATAACATTGTATTTAAAATATTTTATGACTATCAACTACCCCAGAAATACAAAGATTAAGTAATTTAACTCACCATATTTAAAAAGTAAACATCAGACAGGAAGGAGAAAAGATGTGAAGTTATTTAATAATTATATAAAGTTTCAGCTTTGTAAGAAAAAATAATTATAGTGGTCCATTGCAGAGCAATGTAAATATACTTAATGCTACAGAAATGTATATTTTAAAAATGGTCAAGAAGATTGAAAAGTTGCATGATCATCTCATTAGATACAGAAAAATCTCTCCAACCTCTTTTCTACACCATTTCTACTCCATGTGAAAGAAAGTTTTCTGCTTTCAAGGACTCACGTGATTATATTGACCTCACCCAAATAATCCAGGATAATGTCCCAATTTTAAAATATACATC
Organism: Uropsilus gracilis; assembly: GCA_004024945.1. Taxonomy (NCBI): domain Eukaryota; kingdom Metazoa; phylum Chordata; class Mammalia; order Eulipotyphla; family Talpidae; genus Uropsilus; species Uropsilus gracilis. The sequence goes on along the minus strand of PVHY01006937.1, from coordinate 27,257 downwards.
TAAAATTTCATCTACAAAATCTCATGTAACATAACATTCTCAAATTTTAGGGATCTGGGTGTAGATACATTTTAAGGGACATGCTGCCTTCCTTATTTTATACATAAGTCTTTGGACTAAGCAAATATTTTGCATAAAAATAAAACTAAATAACCCCCTACCCAACAACCCCCCTCACAAGAAATTGATCCCAAAGATTTTAAAACAAGCTTATTTAAATCAGCTTAACTATTCATTTAGTGACATAATCACATAAAAGAAGTAAGTTTAAGTATCATTAGAACACAATTATTTGTTCATTTATACTATAATTGTTATAACCTAAGAATTGCAAACAAAATCTTAAACTGTTTTCAGCAATCATAGCATTAGACGTAGTATTATGCTTTTACCCTGAGACATGTGCCTTTGTATTATGTAGTAAGGCATATAAGTAATAGTGGTGACATTGCTGAAACAATTGGAAAATATCATGTGGGAAAATTTGAAATCTCTAAGTAACTAAGGGGTCAAAGTAGACATCATAATGGAAATTAGAAAACATTTTAACCAAATAATAATGAAAATACTGCACAGCAAAATAGTATGCAGAAAAACACCCACAACCTTACATATATGCATTAATAAAGGGAAAAAATGATTGAAATGAATATGTTCAATATCCACCTCAAGAAATCAGAAATCAGCAGGCACATGAAAAGATGTTCACAACCACTTATTATTAGATAAATGCAAATCAAGATCACAATGAGATAACATCTTACACCTGTGAGAACGGCCCATCTAGAAAAGACCAGAACAAGTACTGGTGAGGATGTGGAGAAAAGACCCTCCTACACTGCTGGTGGGAATGCAAACTGGTTCAACCCTTGTGGAAAGTGGTATGGAAGTGTCTCAAAACATAGACTTGTATTCACTCAGGAATTCCACTCATAGGTATTTACCACAAAATTTCAAAAAACTAATTTGAAAGGAAACCTGAAGTCCCATGTTTATTCCAGTGCTATTTACTACAGTTAAATGATGGAGACAAACCTAAATGTCACAGAACAGAGGAGTGGATTAAGAAGATGTGGTACATTTACACAATGGAATACTAGTCAATGGAATACTAGTCAGTAATCAAAAAAGATAAAAACATGCTCATTTGTGGCAACATGGATGGATGGAGCTTGAAGGACTAATGCTAAGTGAACTCAATCAGATGAAGAAAGATAAATATTGGATGTTGTCACTAATATGTGGAATATAATGTAACTAAATTAATGTTGGATCAAGACAAACAGAAAAACTAACCCCCGATGGCTGACTACACAACAAAAGCACCAAGGTGGGAAAGGAGGGAAAAGAGAAAACAAGGAAGGAAGCACAGTGATCTATGGTGGTGGAATATGGGTGAGTTGATGGTGGACGCATGGTGGTAATACCTGATGGGAATATCTCAATATTTCCTCAGTTAAAAGCAATTAATTAATTTAAAAGGAAATCAGAAAAAAGACAACAAAAGGAAAGTAAAGAAAAATAAAGAGTAGAGGTAGTATAAAATAAACATTCAGTAGAAGGACTCAAAGGTCAAAAGTTAAATCTGAATTCTAATAAAAACGGAAGAACCAAGATTGGGAAATGGCTCCCACAACCGGCCTCTATCATCACCAGAAGCTTCCAGGTGGTCTGTTCCCATGAACAGAAGTGTAGGTGAGGGTCTGAAACATCACTACCAATCTGGGAGCCAAGAAGGGGGCAGAGTTGGACCCCAGGTGCGGACTCTTCTACAACAGATGCAGGATAAATTTCAGACCATGTCCCGCCAGATCACTGGAAAAACTGATGACATGAGTGACCAGGAGAAAAACATGAAAAAGGTCACGACACAGGCTGGATGGAAGACGGGAAGGGGAAAACAAGATACCCGGATACGGAAGAGCTGCAGGTTGCTAACTTACACCAAAATCTGAACACCATTTTTACAAGCCAAGAGAACTCTGAGTGGCTATTTGTATATAGGTTGACAGGTTTCATACTATAAAGTATGCATTGCTCTCATTATACATTACACAGCTAGTTTATAGAATGGTGTTTCCCTTCAATGTTTTGAAAATGGTACCATCACATCTTGGACCTTGGTCAGTTGTGTGGTATATATTAAACACTAAAATTTTGGCAGTTCTTGCCAAAAAAAAAGTTGCAAAATAGGACATTACTAAAGAAGATGTCAACATTTACTTTTTTTACATTTTGAAAAGACAAGTTTATTAGGAAAAGGAGAAAGAAAAAGAGAGCGACAGCTGCATAGCCAGGTGAACAGAAGAGCTCCATCAAATATTTTGCAAATGCTGTGTAACTCTTCAAATTGTATGCATTAAAATGTATGCTTTTTTGGTATCAACCATAACTCAATAAAGTTTTTGTTTTTTTTTTTTTAAAGAGACCAGGTCTCACTATGTTGCTCAGGGTTGTCTTGAACCTGTGGATTCAAATGATCCCTAGCCTCAGCCTCCCAGGTAGCTGGGATTACAGGCACACACCAATGCACTCAGCTTTAATAAAGTGTTTTTGTTTTTGTTTTTTTAAGAAAAGACATAATGAGGCCGTCAAGGTGGTGTGTGCCTTTAATTGCAGCCTACAAAGCACAAGGCGGAGACTAGGAATCACTTGAGTCCAGGGGTTCAAAACCCGCCCGGGGCAATATAGCAAGACCTAGTCTCCAAAAATAGCTGGGCATGGTGGCACATACCTGCAATCCCAACTACCTGGGAGGCTGAGGTTGTGGATCGCTTGAGTCCATGGTACCCTGGGCAACATGAGCCTGCAGTTTCCTAGGCAACAAAGTGAGATCTAGTCTCTAAAAAAAAAAAAAAAAGAGGCCGGGCACAGTGGCACTTGCCTGTAAGCGGCAGCCTAGGAAGCTGCGGCGGGGACCAGGGATCATGGTTCAAGTCCTGCCTGGGGCAACATAGCGAGACCTAGTCCCAAAAAAATAGCTGCTGGGAGTGGTGGTGCATGCCTGTAATCCCAGCTACCTGGGAAGCTGAGACTGGAGATTGCTTGAGTCTGTGGTACCCCAGGCAACATGAGCCTGCGGTTCCACGGGCAAAAGTAGCGAGATCTAGTGTCAAAAAAAAAAAAAAGAAAGAAAGAAAGAAAGAAAGAGAAAAAAAAGACAGTGAATAATTTAGGAAATTCCTGGAAATTTGTTTATCAAACCATCCTGAATCTATGATTCAAGAAGAAATTTTAATAACCTTATAACCTCTAAACGATTTTAATCAAATTCTTTTCAGTGGAAGGTTTACTATCTCAGATTGTGTGGTCGTTTGAAAAACAAAGTCACCGTATTTTGTAGTAAGTAACATAGATGGTGGGGTGCACTACTCTCTCTCCTTGAATCTGAACTGCCCCATGACTTGCTTTAATGATTGCTAGACCATAAGGTAAGAGTGCTTTGTTTCTTCCCCAAGTCACTACACAGGACACCAAAGGGATAAAAGGCTGAGGCTGGGCAGGGTGGCCTTGTAAGTCAGGAAGCTTTGAGATTGGCAGGGACACTGAATATCAAACATCAGGAGAGGCTGAAATCATCACCCACATCATTTTCTTAGGAGAACACTCAGGTTTGTCATGACCGCTGTTCTCTCATTGGGTGTTATGTGTCTATAAACAGCATCTTCAATTTTATTTATTTATTTTTTGAGACTAGGTCTCGCCATTTTTGCCCGTGGAACTGCAGGCTCATGTATTTGCCCAGGGTACCACAGACTCAAGCAATCCCCAGCCTCAGCTTCCCAGGTAGCTGGGATTACAGGCGCATGTCACCATGCCCAGCTATTTTTTGGGGACTAAAAATAGGTCTTGCTATGTTGCTCCGGGTGGGACTCAAACTGCAATCCCCACTCCCAGACGTGATTCCATAGGCTGTCGCTTACAGACACATGCCACTGTGCCCAGCTTAGCACTTCAATTAACTTTCAACTAAACTTCTTAAAATTTAGGAAAAAGTTTGAGTAGCTATGAGGTTACAAAAGTGCTATGTAGCCATTAAAAACATCACAGAACGGGGGTGGGGGACAGACACAAAGAAGGCTTTGAGGTCCCTGCTGGCCTGGGAACAGGGCACTGCTGTCACCAACATTGCAGGCAAAGCCATGTGGGGCATCAAGGAGGTCACTCCGATCATTCCAGGGTGTGAGTTCCACTTCAAGACCAGAGTGGTGCAGGGTAGGATGGTGCCTGGGTGCCCAGCGGGACTCTAGGGGAGAGCTGGGCAATAACATGGCTCCCTGACCTAAGCACCTAAGTGCCTCCTTCTTCCCAACATGGGGTCACCTCCTGCTTGTCTGGCATAAACTTAAAGGGCTTGTTTTTTGGGGGAAGAATCAAATTTCTCTCCACTTTGAGCATCTCAGTTAGTGCAGCTCAAAGATCAGCTCTAGCCAGGGGAGGTGGCAGGTGGGAGGGTAGCTGTCACCACGTGCTTCCACAAGCTAAGGGGCTTCCTCCTACCAGGACCCCAGCTGCTATGACAGCAGACCCTGCCTCCCCAATGCACCATGCCTGCCCAGACTGACCTTTTTAAGTTGACTCTTTGATGTAAGCCAAGTCAAAAATCTAAATTAAAGAGCATGCTGAGAAATAATAATTGGCATTTGGTTTAAACAGATGTATTCACAAAAGCCCACAGCCTATGTTTATGACAGCACTGTTTGTAAGGAAAACAAGGTGCCTCTCAATCAAGAGCTGTTTAATTTAGGATGTGTCCACAGTACGCAATAAATAATCATTTTTTCAAACAAGCCTATTTTTAGGCATTCCTATAAAAAACCTTCCAAGATACACGCCTGGTATGAATGAAAGCAGTGTGAGGTTCAATAAGCAAAAGTAAATTTCCTATTCTGTTAAAAAAAAAAATATGTTCTTGGACCTGGACCTGCACAACCTTGGCTGAAGAAAAGCTGGAGATGGGGTGCTGGTGAAGGAGACTGGGGACTGCCCTTTATCAGGGCCTGTGCAGGGTGCTTTGGCGACTGGCAGTACCAGGCCCCACCAGGAGGCAGATCAGGTGGTCCCCTTCCCCTGCACCGCACGGAGCACTCATGAATACTGAAAGGTCTGAGAAATTTCCGGGAGCTGCACTGTGGCAGGCCAGGTACTCCAAGCTGACAGCTGTGACCCCTGCATTCAACACAGCTGCCTTTCCTATCTTAAGTATCCAACCCCGACACTCAGTGACCACCTGGAGAAGGGACTCCGAAGCCCCAAACATTTTAGACAGTTGCTTGGCTTCCCCTCTCTCAGGTGGAGGGGCTGAGATCAGTGTTGACCATGTGGTCATCTATTAGAGGGCTCTGGATGGCAGTGAGCTCACTCTGGTTGACTGCAATGCATCACCACAGCTCCGCCTGGTACAGGTGTCTGTAAGAAATCTGGGGTTCTCTAGGTAAGAGGGCTTTGGGGCAGTGGGAAGCCCCAGCCCTGTGCCAGACCCTTGCTCAGGAAGAATTTGCTTCCACCTGTCCAGAAGATGAGGAAATTGAGCTGGTTGACAAGCAAGTGGCCAAGGCCCTCAAATAAACCCCTCCTGGGGCCCTCTCAGCCTCTCTGTTTCCCCACAAAGGCTTTGTTTCCACATGGCTGCCTGGGGAGCACACTCCAGAATGGTATGGCCAGTGGGCAGAGAAGCACTTGTGCTGGGTTTGCTGGGGGGTGGGGGAGGGGAAGGCAGTGTTGAAGGGAAAGGACAGGTATTATGGTGAGATTTCTATTGTCGATTGGGGTGGGTAGGACAGTGTCTTTCAGTAATAAAATACAAAAATGAAAAGTTTTTTCATTAATTCCTTTATATATTTCACATTTCACATTTTTATTCCCCAGTGATCACCCACCACCTTCCTTCCCTCAAAAATGAAAAGTAGGCCAGGCACAGTGGCACATACCTTTAATCCCAGCATAGGAAGGGAGGCTGAGATTAGGAATCGCTTGAGTCCGTGGGTTCGAGACCCGCCTGGGGCAACATAGCAAGACCTCGTTCCAAAAAATAGCTGGGCAGGGTGGCGCGTGCCTGTAATCCCAGCTACTTAGGAGGCTGAGGCTGGGAATCACTTGAGTCTGTGGTACCCTGGGCAACATGAGTCTGCTGTTCCCTGGGCAACATAGCCAGACCTAGTCTCAAGGAAAATAAAAAAGAAAGGTTTTTAAGTTGTCAGATTTTATAAGGTCAATTCCCATCAAAAGGACTGAGTAAAAGACAAAGCCTTCCAGATGAAATTACAAATATATACTTAAATATAACATACCTAATAGAATACACAAATATATACTTAAAAGACAACCACGTTAAGCCAGGCAAGGTGGCATGTGCCTGTAATCTCAGTTACTTGGGAGGCTGAGGCTAGGAATCACTTGAGACCATGGGGTTTGAGACTACCTCAGGGAACATAGCGAGACCTAGTCAAAAGAAAGAAAGAACAAAAGAATGAACGAATGAAAGAAGGAAGGAAGGAAGGAAAGAGAAAGAAAGAGAAAGGAAAAGAGAGGGAGAAAGAAAGAAAGGAAGGAAGGAAGGAAGGAAGGAAGGAAGGAAGGAAGGAAGAAAGAAAGAAAGAAAGAAAGAAAGAAAGAAAGAAAGAAAGAAAGAAAGAAAGAAAGAAAGAAAGAAAGAAAGAAAGAAAGACAACCGTGTTAAAAACAAGCATCTTGAACTGGTAATGGGAATGTGATGACTGGAGCCAAAACCACAGGGACAAGAAGCAGCAGCTGCGGGGAACCAGCTCCTCTGGAGAATTCACTGGATGTTCTGCCGCCAGTAGTTCGCTGGATGGTGGTGTAACACCTGGTTACCTTCTGTCCGTGAGTGAAGACCTGCTTGCCTGGAGTGACTGCCAGGGGCTGAGAGGATGAGGTTCCCCCACTCTCCTAGTTACCAACAGGAACTGGGCCATACAAAGAACTGGCTGGGGACAGATCAGTGACACCCTTCCCACACTCCCAAAAGGAACCCTGGTTTTCTATGGTTTTCTACGGGGCTGGAAAGAAAGGCACAGAACCCCTCAATATGGAGGGATTTGAAGGACTGAGGGGAACTGCTTACAACTCCAAAGTAGATGGGTGTGTAGCATACACTATCAACTTTTCCTAGTGGTGGATTCTAGAATGGTGAAAAAAACAACTACATTTCCCTAATTCCCCTGCAGCTTGTATTCCTGTATCAGTCAACTATACACTGGAGAATCCTGAATTTAGCTAAGCTCTAAAGTGGGGGTGGAGCAAGAGCCTGAGTGGGAGCTGTTGCCTCTACAGGGGGTGAATTCTCATGGAAGCCAAGGGGTTTTGTATCAAGCAGCTTTCTGTTTTCAGACGCTTGTCGCAGGTGTGACCTCACTTTTGCTCACACCAACAAGGTCTTGATGCTGCAAGGCTGGGAGCTGTTCTTAAACGCAGTGTTTTCTGTTGACTCTCCATTGGCACCTAGAGAAAGGCAGGTCTTCTGTGCCGCAGGCTTGTTCTTTACACTGTGGTAGTTTAGCTTATCTGACCTCTGCCTGCCGGCTGACAGCAACTTCCCCATTCACTGGGACCAAAAAATACATCCATGTATTTGGGTCCATTTTCTAAGAACAAGAGAACAGCTTCAGACAACTCAACATCTGCCAACTTCTTTTTTAACAAAGGTGAAACAGGCTGGGCACGGTGGCTCGTGCTTGTAAGCTTTAGCCTATGAAGCGGCCGGGGCTAGGGATCGCGGTTCCAGTCCCACCTGGGGCCGGTAGCGAGACCTAGTTCCAAAAAAAAATAGCTGGGCGTGGTGGTGCGCGCCTATAATCCCAGCTACCTGGGAAGCTGAGGTTGGGGATTGCTTGAGTCTGTGGTACCCTGGGCAACGAGAGCCTACGGTTCCATGGGCAAAAATAGCAAGACCTAGTCTAAAAAAACAAAACAACAACAACAAAAAGGTGAAACATTAACTTTAAGCTCTTAGGTTCCAGCTTTGTCAGTTGTCCCTAAAATGTCTCTTATAGCATTTTTCCCCCTTCAAAGATGGGACTCAGTAGAAGATTACATATTACGTGTAAGCTGTTACTTTATCCTCCCTTCATCTGAAATAGTTCCTCAGCCTTTGTTTCTCATGAGACTGACATTTTTAAAAAGCCAGCCAGTTTCTTTTACATGTGTGCATATAAAATACATATATAATACATATATGTATGTGCAAACATACACAATACCTCAATTGGGGTTTGTGTGATTGTTAATATTTAGAATCAAATTATGAGCAACATGGCCTAAGTGAGCTGTGTCATTCTCTGGATAGCACATTGTCCTTTTAGTCCCCTCATTGGTAATGAGCTGCTGTCTTCAGGACAGTTACAATTTTTCCTCTTACAAACACTATGATGGTTTGAAATTATTTTTCACTCCAACACTCTCTCTGTTTACCAACTGGCCCTCTCCCTTCGCTTATACTCACTTATTTAATTATGTATTTGTTATCATGGGTTCTTATTTTCTTTTTTTCCCTAGAGGTTTATATGTGATTCCTATCCCAAATTACTTTGTTGTTCAGATTTTCCCAGAGTCAACCAGTGGATGACCCTTCAAGCTGTCTGCTACATGTTCTTTTGACTTGCTCCCATCTTCCTTTATTTACTTATTATATTTATTTACAATTCTATTTTTATCTACAATTTTATTTACAATTCTTATTTTCAATTCTTTTACTTATTGTTTTTAACATTTCGCTGCTTTCTGACATTCCAATTTCTTATTTAACTTTCCCTGTTACAAACTGAGGTGGTGAAACAGAGAAATGTTCACAGGGGGATGGAGACCTAGGTCAGACAAGGTCAGATCCCTCCCCAGTATGTACACTGGATCATAGTGATATGCTGGGTTAAATTCTTGCCTTAAAGTAGAAGCTCCCATGGTCCTTGCTCAAGTACTTGTTAAACTTAGGAGAAGGGTCTGGAAGGTAGCAGTTAAAGAGTAACTGCAAATACTGCAAGATTCACTTTCTTTTTTCTACATCATTGTGTTTAACTTGCAATTCTGCTTCTGTAAGCCTGCTTACTTAAAAAACCCCTCTGAGGGCAGGTTATTAGGCTCATTGTTAACTGGATCTGAGACTAGAGGCTGTGTCTAGGGAGTAACTTACACAAGTAGGACCTGGAATGAGTCCAAGAAGCACTATTCTTTCAAAAGGGAAAGAGTATTAAATGATTGTTACTGATATCTAAGTAGTCTAAATGGCTCTTAAAAATACTATCCTGGCCTGGCGTGGTGGTGCACACCTGTAATCCCAGAGCTGGAAGGCCAAGGCCAGGGATCGCTTGAGTCGGTGAGATCGGTACTACCTCGGGCAACATAGCGAGACCTAATCTCTTAAAACAAACAAAACCACTATCCTGGTTTACTTCTAAGGCAGCTTGAGGTGTATGCCTCTCCATTTCAGAGCTTTTCTCTTGATAATCTTGACACCAGTGAAGACATCCTTCTTTTTAAAAATGTTTCTAGTTAAGTAATAGTTCCTAGACCTGAAGATTTGGCCATTGGTGAGAGTTATAGATTTAAAATAGTCATATATTCTTTGCAGCTGCTACACACACCAAGAGATGGAGTTTAACTATTCCTTGATCTGAGATAGTCTGTTTGCTCAACGGAGGGTTGGGGTGGTGGGGGGGTGGGGCAGGGGGAGAGCATGCCTGTGAATTTCAAGAAAGACTTCAAGGGACCTTGCTGCTTCTTCCACTCACTTGCCAACCAAGACTGCTGTGTAATAAAACCCAAGTTGCATTATTTTATATTTTTCATTTATTTTTCTTCGTTGTTCTACTTGTTCTCTGACATTGTGTTTTCAGGTTCATTCTCTGCTAGCCTGAGTTTGCGGTTGAAGCTCCTTATTATATTTTTAAATTTTGGTTATGGTAGTCTTTCAGTCCCTCAGTTCTGATTGTAACTGTCTCATGTTTTCTTGGCCTTTATTCTCTTCTGTGTTAGATTCATTGTTTGGGTTTATGCTTTGCTTTTGGTTTGTTTTTTGAGTTCTAGGAGCATTTTCACTATTGTTCCTTGAACTCATCTTCAGGCACAGTCCATAGTTCTGCTGGATTGAGACTTCTCTCGGGGTTCTATTGCCCCACATTTTCCAACTTTTTTTGTTGTTGTTGTTCTTTAGGTTACAACCTCTGTGTTTTGTTTTTTTTTTTTCCTCTCTCCTCCCTCTGGTGCCCCTTCCATTCTCTCAAACCCCACTCTTTGTTGTTTATTAGTTGTGCTAAGTCCATTAGTCTCTTTCCTATGATAATGTCTTTTCTCTGGGTGATGGACTGTGTTATTGGGTCCAGGCGAACCTTGCTGTTAGATTTTCAGTCTTAAGTTTGCGTTGGGTGGCCAGGTTATATTCGTTTGTGATCTGTCCATGTTTTCTTGCTGCAGGCCGTCCTCTCCAATCCAATCTCCATTGCTTTGCTGCTTTTCCTTATGACTCTGGTGTCAGATTTAGGAGGTCTCACCCCCAGTCAGTGTTGGTCAAAAAGTTTCTCTGTGAATTCAGGTGTCTGCGAGTGGCCTTTGAAGATCATCTCCTCTGCTTCAGTTTGCAGTTTTGATGTGGGGTCCATTACGCCATCTTTGGTCATCCTCTCCTCTCCCTCAATGAGGGGAGGGTGTGTTGCTCTCCTTGAAGATATCTCCAAAATGAAGTCCGGGGTCTTCTTGGCACAGCAAGCGCAGAAGTGCTCATGGTAACATCGTGTCTCTACGGTTGTTTTTCCAGTCTCGCATGCACTGGTTCTCTTGGTTGTCCATCTGCTGTGTCCAGCTCAGACCTGTGGACTGGACTCTTGCATGGTCCCTCACCCGTTCTATGTTGGGGTTGGTGTTGCACCTATTCTGGATACTCTGAAGTTTAGCTGATGTAAGAGAGAAATGGAAGGGGCCTTCCTACCTTAACCCCCCCTCCCCCAACTGGCCTTCATGTCGGAAGCTCCCAGCGCGGGGGCAGGCCCAGCTGGACCACCGTTCGCCTTCCCAGGCCCCTGGGTTAGGGGCCGGGGGCAACACAGCACTGCCAAGCCAGGCTGTAAGTGGCTGCTGACCGGGCAATCACTTACTGGCAGGTGGGGGCTGCTCCTCCACCCCATCCCCCCTCTTGGGGGACTTACTGGCAAGGGAGATCTGAGGGACTGGTCGTAGACTGTCTCTGTGTGTTGTCTGCTGGTGGGCGGGGCTCATCTTTCCAACTTTTGTTAAGTAAGTCCCCCTTTTCTGGTCAAACCCAGAAGCTAAAAACCCAAACACAGGCGTCTATTAAGTATACTCTTCTGCACCTTATTTCTTTTGCCCATTAACTTTGATTATTAGTCACATTAACCTGTTTGGTTATTAGTCTCATGATCTGAACCATTTCTTTACATTTTTTACTTTTTTATTTTTATTTTATTTTATTTTTTTGAAACTAGGTCTCGCTATTTCGGCCTGTGGAACCGCAGGCTCACGTTGCCCAGGGTACCACAGATTCAAGCGATCCCCAGCCTCAGCTTCCCAGGTAGCTGGGATTACAGATGCGCACCACCACACTCAGCTATTTTTTTGGAACTAGGTCTTGCTATGTTGCCCTGATCAGGACTTGAACCACGATCCCCGGTTCCCGCTGCAGCTTCCTAGGCTGCCGCTTACAGGCATGCACCACCATGCCCAACTCTTTGCGTTTAAAAAAAAATTTTTTTGGAGCATCTGAAATCCTTTATTGGAAGATCTTTGCTGTTTACCATAGAGAAGACTCAACAGTGGACAGTGAAAATATCCCACAGTGTTTGGAGCAGGCAGGAACCCTCCCTTTACCCTGTGGATCAGCCTGGCAACCTCTGCCCCTCCCTGGACACCCCAGACCTTTGGCATAAAGCTCCTGGGGGGAGGGGCTGCAGACAGTGAAGCCCCTTGACTCAAAGCAGAGACTTGGATGAGTGTTGGGAGGAGAGCAGAGTGAGAGAATAGGCTCCCCTGAACTGGGAGGGGAGCAGCCAAAGTGGAGGAAGCCAGGAGCTGGGAGATGGCATCTATTTTTTTTTGTCTGAAAAGGGGTACACAGTGCCCTGCAGGCAGGTGGTGGTGATGAGTCATGCACTGACATCCTTTTCATCCCCTGTCTTGGGGACAGCTTCCAGCAAGGGATACCCAGGCCTTCCTCCCCCTCCTTGACCTTGCTGGATTTAGAGTTGGGGACCCAGAGGCCAGAGTCAATGCAGCGTTGCATGTGGTACTTCGCATCAGTGGGGTCCATCTTGCTGATGGCATCTTGCAGCATCTGCACATCCTTCACATCACAGCATTTCTGGAGTTCCTCAGGGAAGGACTCGTAGATCTCGAGCAGGTCCAGGTCACCAGGGCCCAGTCGCTTCTTGTGCTCTTCCTCCTCGAACTCCTTTATGATCTTCTCAATGCACAGCTTGGCACGGTCACGCATGCGCTCCTTGAAGGCTTCCAGCTCATCATTGAAACCCTCCATGTACTGGCGGTCAGCCATCTTGATTTTAGTGAAGAACTGCCGGAAGCAGGCACAGGGATCCACCTTCAGGCTCTTAGCCAGCTCCAGGATGAACTGCATAACAATGGTCTAGTGGGCCACCTGCTCCGTGAGTGCACATTTCCCCTCCAGGTCAATGCCCCAGATGATGAGGTAGTTGGCCGTCTCCTCACACACCAGGTGGACATTGTCCCAGAGGTAATTCTGGCTGACATCCCATTGGCAGAGTATGCCAAAGTGTTTGATCTGTTTCTCATACTTTCCTACGAAGGTTTTGTGTTTCTGTTCTCTCACCTCCTCCGACTCCTCCTCTGCCTGCTTGGGCTTGGCATTGACCATGCTCTTGCTAAAACCATCTCTGCTGCCGGCCACGGTGGCTCATGCTTGTAAGCTTCAGCCTATGAAGCGGCCGGGGCTAGGGATCGCGGTTCGAGTCCCACCTGGGGCCCGTAGTGAGACCTAGTTCCAAAAAAACAGCTGGGCATGGTGGCGCATGCCTGTAATCCCAGCTACCTGGGAAGCTGAGGCTAGGGATTGCTTGAGTCTAGGGTGCCCCAGGCAACGAGAGCCTGGAGTTCCATGGGCAAAAATAGCGAGACCTAGTCTCAAAAAAAAATTAAAAAATAAAAAATAAAACCATCTTTGCTGAGTGTGTCCACATTCCAGGGCATGCTCTTATCCTTCTTGAGCATCTCTTCCAACAGACTCAAGGGGTACCACAGACTCAAGCAATCCCCAGTCTCAGCTTTCCAGGTAGCTGGGATTACAGATGTGCACCACCACACCCAGCTATTTTTTTGGAACTAGGTCTCACTATGTTGCTTTGGGTAGGACTTGAACCATTATCCCCAGTCCCAGCTGTGACTCCATAGGCTGTTGCTTACAGGCACGTGCCACCATGCCCAGCTCTTCCAAGTTCTGTTCCCAGCTCCACTCCTTTATGCATAGCTGCTGTGCCTCAGCCTGCAGTCATTTCAGCTCTGCCTTGCCACTCTCACCCTCAGCCACCTCCAGTTCCTTGAGCTTCCACTGACAGCCACCTTGCGCTTGCACTCATGATGCCCCTCCTTCTCCTTTTGGAACTGCTCCATGCACTTCACCCCAACCTGGTGCTGCCAGCAGAAGAGGCTGGCTGTGTTGATGTTGGGTTGCATATCATCCTCACCATCGAACACCTCGATGTGGTTCCACACACTATAATCCACCATCTTGGCTAAGGCAGCCCAGCCTGCTTATTTTTTTTTTAATTATTAATATTTAAAACTTAAATGATCAACATTTTAAATGTTAATGAATTTGACTGTTTATGCTCACAATGACATTGACTATTTCTCCAAATTCTCGACTGCAAAGTTTTAGGACACTTTTCGACTTCTATTAACTTGGTAATCAAAAACATCTCACTGTAGATTTAACTTGTATTTAATATATTATGAATAGTTACACTTTAGTATGTTTAAAAACCATTTTCACCTTTTCTGTGAATGTGTGTCCTTTTTCATGATTTGTGTCCATTTGCAGGGATTGGGGGTATTGATCATTTTTCCCTTGGAGGTTTTAAAGCTCTAATGGAAAACAGAAATTTATCTGTGTTACATGTTGCAAATATTTTTTTAAATCTATTTATACTAATTTCTATGTCAGTATATTTTTATTTATTTATTTATTTATTTATTTATTTATTTATTTATTTATTTATTTATTTATTTATTTATTTATTTATTTATTTGAGACTAGATCTCGCTATTTTTGCCTGTGGAACCGCAGGCTCATATTGCCCATGGTACCACAGACTCAAGCAATCTCCACTCTCAGCTTCCCAGGTAGTGGGGTTGCAGGTGCACGCCACCATACCATTATATATATTTTTGGAACTAGATCTTGCTACGCTATGTGCCTCCAGTGGGACTCGAACAGCAATCCCTGGCCCCGGTTATGGTTCCCTAGGCTGCCGCTTACAGGCATGTGCCACCATGCCTGACTGACTATATTTATATTTAAATTCTTATTTGTGGCAAGACACAATCATAGCTTATAATACATAAATGAGAATTCTACTTGTCATGTTATTTATCAGAATGACATGGGGTAGAAATTTTGAAAAGTCCAGTTTTTATGCTTAGATTGTAAACATCACTTTGTAAAGACTTCTGTAATAAAAAGGCAGTAAGAAAATTTTAACTTTTGCTATGAAAATGCAAACATGTACAGAAAATGAATGAATTGTAGTGGCTTTGTATTATTAGCTACACTTCCCAGAATCCCTATTTCTACAGGTTTCTGATTAGTCTTTACCATAAGAAGCATTTGGTGTTGCATAAAGTCCTAGTGGTGACCCAAAGGGCATGCGCAGGCTGACCAAACTGCTGACAATATTCCTATGATGAGGGAAAACCGTTTGCAAGAGAGGTCCACTATGTCTCTTGGCAGTTTCCTTAGTCAAAACCACTTCTCATTCCCTACTCCCTCTTTCTGTCTCCCTCCTACCTATTCTTGAACACCTTGAGAGCTAAGTACATAGGCCAATAGCAAACAAACTAGTTGATACAATATGCAGTACTTGATTCAAAGCCTTCCTTTGTATTCAACAGCTATAAACAGACTGTTGCACAAATAAACTTCACTGCATGCATGCTTTCTGTGCGCAGACATTCTTCTGGGCTCCCAGTTGTTTCCTGAAACCACACCCACCCCCAATCTGGTCTATCCTGCACACTGTGTGCAGGCTGTGGGTTCACTAGAAACCCACAAGCTGGGTTGTGGGTTCACTGGAAACCCACAAATGGCACCCAAATGGGGACATGAAATGAAAAACTCCCAAGTGGAATCTCCTAAGAGAAGTGAAAGTAGCGGTGATGTGTCTACATAAGGTGGTAAGTAGACTTGAGGAATTCCGGAGGGGCAGTCCTCTTCTTCTTGTCTCTTTACTTTTGTTTTGCTCTTGAGATAACTCTTAAAGGACATTGGAGCAAAAGTTCCTTGTGGCCACTTTTTTCATTGTCTTCATGTAGTAAAAGCATATAATCGTTGGTTCCAGGAGGGAATGTTAGATTTAAAAACTTGGGAACAATTCAGACTGAGGTGTGGACTGAGTTTTACTGGCCCAGAGAAATCCAGCTTGGCAGCGAAGAGCTTGCACTCCAGCAGCCCACTGGGGCTCAGGTGAGGGCTCCAGCCAGCACCGGACTACTTCCAGTTGCCAAGGTAATGCACCTGGGCGATAGGGTGGGGCCATGAGCTTTTCAACGGAATGGGCCTCTGCTATACAGACTGAGGCATGGACTGAGTTTAACTGGCCCAGGGAAATCCAACTTGGCAGCGAAGAACCCGTACCCCAGTAGCCCAGAAGTGCCAGCACCTCTGCACAGCACCAGTGCAGACTAGAGAACCAAAGACACTCACTACCCAAGAGTGTCAAGACACCCCAGTCTAAATGGTTTATACGACAAGACCTAGATGCTCAGAGGCTCTATAAAATATTTAAGACCCATTAACCTAAAAGAGGAGAAACAGCAAAAAAATAAGAAAGACAATATAATAGAAACCACATCTACTCACCACATCCATTCTCTGAAAAGGAACTTGTCCCCCAAAATAGCCAAAGGACACAAGATATAATCACCACAGCAGCAAAAGCACAAAGGCAGAATTAACCACAACTAGATAGGCTTCAATATGCCATCTAATACTAGAGCAGTAGTTACTCAACACATAGATCAAATCCAAAAGGAAAACACAAGAAGGAGGAAGAATACAAATACTCAAGCAAGCCTTAAGAAAAATAACTCACTACCAAAGGATAGACAATCTGCAGAAACCAACATGGATGACATGGAAGAAATGCTTTACATGTCAGACAAAGAATTCAGAATCAACATGATAAAAGTACTCAAAGAGGTCAAGGAAGAGGGGGAAAAAAGGGAAAGCAAGAGGTTAGAAGCTTTCAATGAACTAAAAGAAGTAGTAGAAAAATAGAGAAAAGAATGCAGCAAAATGAGCAATATCATTGATGAACAGAAAAATGAAATTGAAACCCTAAAAAGGAAGCTGCAGGAAATACGGCATATAAGAGGCGCAATAGAAGAACTCAAAAATGCAGGGAAAAGCCAGGAAAGCAGACTAGAAGAAATAGAAGAATGAATCAGCACACTAGAGGATACAGAGGTAGAGAGGATGAAGAGAAAGAGTGAGAAAAACAAAGTAAGAAGACAGAAGAAAAAGTCAGAGATCAGTCAGATACCCTAAAGAAAATAAATATAAGAGTAATTGGAATCCTAGAAGGAGAAGAGAAAGACATAGGATCCGAAAGGCTTTTCAATGTAATAATGGAGAATTTCCCAAATCTGAAGAAAGAAATGAAAATAGACATATAGGAAGCAATAAGGACACCAAAGTACTTTAATGAAAGAAGAAACACAGCAAGACATACCATAGTAAAACTTTCAAGATTCAAAGATAATGAAAAAATTATGAGAATAACAAGAGAGAGGAAACAGATAACCTTAAAAGGAAAACCCATTAGACTGACCTCATATTTCTCAGAAGAGACACTCCAAGCAAGCAGAGAATGAGGTCACATCTTCACAAAAAGTGCCAACCAAGAATACTCTGCCCAGAAAAACTGTCCTTCCTTTATGAAGGAAAAATTAGAACCTCCTCAGACAAACAAAGTCACCAGAAATTTGCTACCACCAAACCCCCGCTGCAAGAACTCCTGAAAGAAGCCCTAAGACTGAAACCCGCAGAAGAATAAAAAGAATGAATAATAAAAAGAAAACAAAGATGAAACTAAAACAGAAACCCAAATGACCACCAGGAACCCAATGTTAGAACCTCAAACATCAATAATTACGCTAAATGTCAATGTGCTAAAGTCATCAATCAAAAGACACAGAGTTGCAGACTAGATTAAAATACAGAAACCAGCATTCTGATGCCTCCAAGAAACACATTTGATCCTAAAAGACAAGCATAGATTGAAGGTAAAAGGATGGAAAATAATTCTACAAGCATATGCCCCCCCCCAAAAAAGGCAGGGGTAGCCATTCTTATAGCAGACAAATCAGATTTCAAAATAAAAAAAGTGACAAAGGATAAAGAACATCACTACCTAATGATTCAAGGGTCAACCAACCAAAAAGACATGACAATTATCTGCATATACTCACCAAATGAGGGTGTACCATAAGACAGCTGCTAAGAGAACTGAAAACAAATACTGATGAAAACACACATGTAGTAGAAGACTTCAACATCCCACTCTCAACAAAGGACAGATCAAAAAAACAAAAGCTACACAAAGACACAAAAGCCTTAAAAGAAGACCTAGACAAAATGGACCTAAAAGATATCTTCAGGACACTACACCCACAAGGAAAAGAATACACCTTCTTCTCAAATGCACATGGATTATTCTTTAAGATTGACCACACACTAGGCCACAAGGCAAACATGAATAAATACACAAAGATTAAAATAACACCAATTTTTTTTCAGACCATAAAGGTATCAAACTAGAAATCAACAATGAAAAGAAAGCAAGAAGAACATCAAACACGTGGAGACTGAACAACATGCTACTAAATGAAGAATGGGTAATTGAAGGAATTAAAAAAGAAATTAAAATTTACTTCGAAACAAATGACAAAGAAGACACAACATTCCAAAATGTCTGGGATGCAGCAAAAGCATATCTAAGCAATCATAGCAATACAGGCCCATATTGAAAATCAAGAAACTAACCAATAAAACAAACTAATCTACCAACTCAAAAAATTAGAAAAAGAGCAACAACAACAAAAAAAAAAAACCCAAAACCCAGCAGAAGACAAGAAATAACAAAAATAAAAGAAGAAATAAGTAAACTAGAAATCAAAAAGACTATCCTGAAGATCAACAAAACCAAAAGCTGGTTCTTTGAAAAAATAAGTAAAATTGTTAAGCTCCTTGCAAAGCTCACAAAGGAAAGAACAGAGAAAATTCAAATAAACAGAATCACAAATGAAAGAGGAGAAATTACAACAGATACAAAAGAAATCCAAAGGATAATAAGAAATTATTATGAACAACTATATGGAAATAAATACAACAACCTGGATGAAATGGACAGATTCTAAGAAAGATACAATTCTTCAAAATTGAACAAAGAAGATATAGAGAACATAAATAATCAAATCATAAGCAGTGAAATTGAAGCAGTCATTAAAACTCTGCCGAAAAAGAAGAGCTCAGGACTTGATGGCTTTACAAATGAATTCTACCAGACATTCAAAGGTGAAATAACACCTGCATTACTAAAGCTTTTCCAAGAAATTGAGAAAGAAAGAAAACTTCCAAACACATTCTATGAAGCAAAATATCACCCTCATACCAAAACCAAATAAGGACAGCACCAAGAAAGAAAACTATAGGCCAATTTCTCTAATGAACATGGATGCAAAATTTTTAAACAAAATCTTGGCAAATCGAATCCAACAATGCATAAACAGCATTATTCACCATGACCAAGTGGGATTTATCCCAGGGGCATAAGGGTGGTTCAACATTTGGATCAATTAACAAAATATACCACATCAACAAAGAGAACAACAAAAACCACATGATCATATCAATAGATGCAGAGAAAGCATTCGACAAAGTCCAGCACCCATTCATGATAAAAGCCCTTGAAAAATTGAGGATTAAATGAACTTACCTCAACAGAATAAAAGCCATCTATGACAAACCTACAGTAAACATCATCCTAAATGGGGAAAAACTAAAATCATTCCAATTAAGATCTGAAACCAGACAAGGATACCCACTCTCCCCACTACTCTTTAACATTGTACTGGAAGTTCTAGCTAGGGCAATAAAGTAAGAGAAAGACATAAGTCAGGCACGGTGGCTCGTGCCTGTAGGCTTCAGCCTATGAAGCAGCCAGGGCTAGGGATCGTGGTTCAAGTCCCACCTGGGGCCCATAGTGAGACCTAGTTCCAAAAAAATAGCTGGGCATGGTGGTGCATGCTTGTAATCCCAGCTACCTGGGAAGCTGAGGCTGGGGATTGCCCAGTACCCCGGGCAACATGAGCCTGCAGTTCTGTGGGCAAAAATAGCGAAACCTAGTCTCAAAAAAAAAAAGAGAAAGACATAAAAGGGACTCAAATAGGAAAAGAGGAACTGAAGCTAGCATTATATGTTGATGACATGATTCTCTATAAAGATAACCCTAAAAAGTCCACAGAAAAATTGCTGGAAATAATAAACCAGTTCAGTAAGGTAGCAGGATACAATATCAACACACAGAAATTGGTAGCTTTCTTATATGTAAAAAGTCAAATAGAAGAAAAATCAGAAAAAAAATCCCATTTACCATCACACCAAAAAAAAATTAAATACTTGGGAATAAACCTAACAAAACACGTGGAAGAACTATACAAAGAAAACATTAAAACACTGCTAAAAGAGATAGAAGAAGACATTAAGAAATGGAAAGACATTCCCTGCTCATGGATTGGAAGAATTAATATCATCAAAATGCCATCCTACCAAAAGCAATCTACACATTCAATGTAATCCCAATAAAAATCCCAATGATATTTTTTAAAGAGATAGAGCAAAAATTACTGAAATTCATGTGGAATAACAAAAGACCTCGAATATCAAAAAACCTCCTGACCAGAAAAAAAGAGAATGGAGGTATTACAATTCCAAACTTCAAACTATACTACAAAGCCATAATAATTAAAACAGCTTGGTACTGGTACAAAAACAGACAATCAGACCAATGGAACAGAATTGAGTGCCCGGAAATAAAACCATACATATCTAGTCAACTAATTTTTGACAAAGGAGTGAAAAACTTACATTGAAACAAAGATAGATTCTTCAGTAAATGGTGCTGGGAAAATTGGACTAAGACATGCAAAAAAATAGATAAAGATATAACTCCCTCACACCATGTACAAAAATCAATTCAAAATGGATAGAAGACTTAGATGTCAGACCTGAAACCATAACATACATAGAGGAAAACTTGGGCAAAACCCTCCATGAATTACAATTCAGAAATCCCTTTCCGGACACATCTACAGATGGCAAAAAAGAGAAGGAAAACATAAACAGATGGGACTACATCAAACTAAAAAGCTTCTGTACAGCAAAAGAGACAACAGAATAAAGAAAAAGAAACCCAACCGAATGGGAAAAATTTTTTGCCTTCCACAAGAGTGATAAGGGTTTATATAACAAAGACCCACAAGGAACTCACACAACTAAACAAAAGCAAAACAAGAACCCCAATCAAAAAATGGGGAGAACTAAAAAAACACTTCTCCAAAGAGGAAATACAAATGACCAACAGGCACATCAAAAATTGCTCAACGTCACTATCCATAAGGGAAATGCAAATTAAAAGCATAATGCGATACCACCTTACACCAGTAAGAGTGGCCCACATTCAAAGAACAGTCAACAAGTGCTGGCATGGATGTGGAGAGAAAGGAACACTCTTACACTGCTGGTGGAAATGTAAACTGGCCCAACAACTATGGAAAGAGGTGTGGAGGACCCTCAACTTAATGAAAATGGAACTACCATTTGACCCAGCAATTGCTCTCTTGGGAATCTACCCAAAAGAGACCTCCAATGTGGATACAAAGGGACACCTGTGCTCGGGTGTTTACTGCAGCACTATTTATAATTGCAAGGGCTTGAAGCAACCTAAATGCCCCAAACCAGATGACTGAATGAAAAAAAATGTGGTATATATACACAATGGAATATTACTCATCAATCAAAAATGAGAACTTTGATGATTTTATGATAACATGGATGTACTTAGAAGAAATCATATTAGCAGAAACAAGTCAAAAAGAAAAAGACAGAAACCAAGTGGTTTCATTATATATGGGATGTAGGAAAAAAATAAACAAAAGCCTTGAGGAAAAGTCAAAACAAGCTAACCACCAAACTGAAGCACACAACTTGGGGCAGAGGGGGAAAGGGGACAATGGTGGAGAGGGTGGAGGGGTGAATCCCTGGGATTACAAAAATGTGAAATTTATATACATAAATTTTAAAAAATAAAAATGATAAAAAAGAAAGAAACTTGGGAACAAGTGCTGGATAATGTTATCCTCCAGTACAAGGGAAGGGAAAGGATTCCCATAAAATTTTGGTCCACATGGGCCCTTTTTTAGAGTAGTTACTTTAGCTGTGTTGATGGTTCCATAGTGCCTGATCGTTTGAGTCTTGTGAGTAAGGCACAGGAATTGCTTTGCGGCTATGAACTGGCTGATGATACTTTGACAAAATAAAGCGAGTTGTACATGGTGCTGTTACCTATACAAAAGCTGTCGCCATTGTCAGAAGCACCTGGGGAAAGAAAACCAGCTACCTGGGAAGCTGAGGCTGGGGATTGCTTGAGTCTGTGGTACCCCGGGCAACGAGTGCCTGCGGTTCCATGGGCAAAAATAGCAAGACCTAGTCTCAAAAAAAATAAAAATTTAAAAATTAAAAAAAAAAAGATATTAGCCCCTATTAAAGAAAAAAATCCTAACAGACTATATTCATGCAACTCAAAATATTGGTACTAAAAAGCATAAACAAAGAGTTTGCAGCAGCCCTGCAGCCGTCTCTATTAAAAAATATTTTTTTAAGTGATGCCCAAAGCCCTTTGGGTAAGTTACTCAATTTATACTAGGTTTTGCTTATGTATCGTAAAAGGTATATTGTGCTTGCCTACAATTTCTTTTGTTTTTAATATGTTTAATATAAATTGTTTCATTTACAACTCTAATTAATTTAAAATTACACTCCTAATGAAAACTTAAGTTACAGCTGCTAACTTCGCCTTATGTCTGTCTCTTTCATCATTATTTAGTAATATCTCTTGTAAAAAATAAATTGTCCTAAGATCAATAATGATGATCTGTTGAATATCTAAATCATTTTATTTACGGTTCTAGACCCACAGACACTCAGCCAAAAACAGGAGCCACAGAAACTGTGCAACTTGACTGCATGGCTGTGTTTTTAAAACATTTTTTTCCTTTTGGTCAAATGAAAAATAAAAGGATATGACCATATATATATATGTATATATATATATATATACATATATATATACACGAGTTTTTTAATAATGTCTAAGCCACAAAGATGTACAGTCCAAAAAATGTGGACTAAGGTAAGTGACCTGTTTCAGACTTGTTAACCAATCTTATCCTTTCATTACTAAAAACAACTCATCTGGTCTAAAAAATAATAATATAAATGTTAATGTACTCTATCATCAGCTAGCGGGACATTGGCTGTGTTGAGTTCACTGTTTTGTCAGCTGGCTCAGTGTCGCGGTATTTGGACTCATGGCTATCACCACCATTACTGCAGTGGCCAGCCAGGCTTTGCACACAGCTATCCAAACTCATGACTATGTCTCCCAAAGGCACTGGGACTCTCAACAACTATGGAGCAGTGCAGTGGCTGGGTGACCAGCTTGTCAGGCTGCAGCAACAAATTATGTTGCGCTGTGACTGGACTGTCTCTCATTAACGTGTGACCCCTGTTCCTTTTTATAATGCCTCCCATATGTGGTCTCAAGTCTGTTACCATTTGCTTGACTTCATTGGCAATGCTTCCTGATGTACAAGCTTTATAAAACCTCATAGTGGAATACTTTTCCTAGCAACTCCTTCAGGTCTCTTATGAGGGGCTTATGCAGAGCATTGCTGAAGTACACCAGGGTCAGAGCCCTGTTCCCTTTTCCATAGCCTCACACATAGTCTTGGCAGCACAATTGTTGTGCTCATTCTTTGTCTTTTTCTTGTTTACTTAGGAGACCAGCGCCTTTCCTCCAAGCTGTGAGAATGCTTCACCTTGTCCCAAGTCCTTGCCCTAACCCTTCATAAGACAAGAAAGGGGAAGCCAGGTGTGGTGGCCGACTGTAAACCCAGCTACCTGGAGGCTGAGGCTAGGGATCACTTGAGTTCGCCGGCTCCAGACCGGCCTGGGGCAAGCGACAACAGGGAGGTGGTAAAGGCCTGCAAGGCAACCGCTGCCAATGCCCACGGCACTGAAGTCCCAGCAGTAGGTGGGGCCTAGGAACTGGTCTGAGAAGCTCGACCAGCTTGGCACATGGTATCTGCACCTGCCCTGCGCCCACAGCTGCTGGAGAACCTAGGCCAGGGCTGCACCCACTCGGCAACCATACAGTAGCACCCACTGGGCCCCTCTGCCGTCGACCTGGTGGGTAAGGAGGACACAGGGGCCGGCCAGGACCCCCGGACCGGCCTGAGGCATGACAACAGGAGGGTGGTAAAGGCCTGCAAGGCGGCCACCGCCATTGCCCCTGGCACTAGGATCCTCCTGCTGATGTCCCAGGAGTAGGTGGGGCCTAGGAACTGGTCTGAGAACCTCGACCAGCTTGGCACGTGGGATCTGCTGATCGTCAGGTGCCCATAGCTGCCGGCAAACCTAGGCCAGTGGCTGCACCCACTCAGCAACCGTACAGCACCCACTGGGCCCCTCTGCCATCGACCTGGTGGGTAAGGGGGACGCAGGGGCCGGCCAGGACCCCCAGACCTGACCTGGTAGGCGAGATTGGATCCATCTTGATCCAGGAATAGCGGGGTGGAGGAGGTGAGAGGTGGAGGATGACACCCTTGCTGCTTCACCCTCATTCCACTTAGCTCACAGGAGGACTGAAAACATGCACACAGCGATGTAGAATGGATGAGGGGCCAGAAAAGAACCTGCACATGCACGTGT
Organism: Uropsilus gracilis; assembly: GCA_004024945.1. NCBI lineage: Eukaryota > Metazoa > Chordata > Mammalia > Eulipotyphla > Talpidae > Uropsilus > Uropsilus gracilis. Next base: position 2,995 of record PVHY01006937.1, on the reverse strand, counting down.
GTGGGACTCAGAACAAGGATCATTCAGAAAGATGGTAGACGCTGGAATGGAGAAACAGTTGTGATAAAGACCTGTCAGACCTTCATCTATGGCTTCACCGGAAGCTGATGAATCAAAACCCCAGGTGGAACTTGCCACCCAAGGAAACTTGGCTCCTTCCCAAGCCTTGGGAGAGGAGGCCTGCAGAGTCAGGGCATTGACTCCACAGCAAATCTGCAAACAGACGGAGAGGAGATGACTTGCAAGGTTCATCAGCGGATGCCTGCCCTCACTGAGAAACCTCCTCACTGACAATGACTAGGGGAAGGATCCCCAAGGCCAGAGGTCAGAGAAATGAGGTGCAGAGATAGCGGATGGCAAGGAGATCGTACTGAAGCCAGCAACTAGAAGACACCGATTGACCCCAAATGAACATGGACCAGGTGCCCAATACAAAGCTTAAGACTACAAACCATCAGCACCATGTGCCAGGGGCCTGGAACACAGTCCCTCATCCGACAAATGGACACAGCCACAGAAAAGGAGACCAAAGGACCAATGAACCCAACATAAACCAAAAAAGAACAATGAGAGTGGAGACTGAGAGACTGAGTGAATACAAGGAGTTGGGGGGTGGAGGAGGGAAGGCATGCCAGAAACCATTTACCTTATTTACTTATGTAAGAATTTATAAGAATTTAGAAATAAAATTTAAAAATGTTTTTAAATGTTTCCCCTTATATCTTGCTTAAAGATCTCTTCCTCACTCCAATTAAAAAAAAAAACAGCTAAAATTTCATGATTTCCTTTGCCATTTTATGGCTTCATTTTTAATATTAAAATATTGCTAGGTTATTTTGGTAGAAAGAAGATAAAGAGGGCCGGGCATGGTGGCACATGCTTGTAAACAGCAGCCTAGGAAGCCGCGGCCAGAGCCAGGGATCTCGGTTCGAGTGCCGCAAGGGGGCACATCAGCAGGAGCACGTAGCAAGACCTAGTCCCAAAAAAATAGCTGGGTGTGGTGGCACGCGCCTGTAATCCCAGCTATCTGGGAAGCTGAGGCTGGGGGATCGCTTGAGTCTGTGGTACTCTGGGCAACGTGAGCCTGTGGTTCCATGGGCAAAAATAGCGAGACCTAGTCTCAAAAAAAAAAAAAAAAAAAAAAGATAAAGAGTCCCTTTTTTTCTCCCAGTTGATCTGTCATTTCTTTGTACATCCTTTCCTTCCCCCATTTTCATTTCTTATAATATTTTTCCCCCTTTTAAATCTTGATACACCTTTTAAGAGATCCAAGGAGCCACAGGACTTGGGCAGTCAGGAATCCAGTTGTTGGCAAGGAATCTAGATATCTAACCCTCCAGTCAATCTAACCCCAGTTTGGAGTTCCATCCCCCTGCCAGTTTGCAACAGTGAGGCAGTTAGGAAAAGCAGGTCCTCCAATTACTGAGGGTTAAACGATCTGGAGTGGGATAATGGGGTGGGGCTTTGGGGAGTGACTGTAAATCTGCTTTTGTCAGGTAGACAGAGCCTGTGCTTCCCAGGGCTTAGTCGTTTCCTTTATCTCACCTTGACTACCCACATGTTTCTTGAAATAGTGTTACAGGGCACCCTCTCCATCTTCTCTTTATGGCATAGCCTAGCCTACACTCTCAGTGAGTGGAAGTGTGATGGCAGGTCTGAAATCTCTAAGAATGCTAATTTCCACAGAAATTTCATTTACCAACTCAAGCTAAATACATATGAGCACAAATTAATCTATTGCGTGGGGAAGTGGTGGGGGGAGGTGGGTATTCACATTGTATACAATTCAGTTGGCAGCAAAGAGGGGAAAGTCACAAACTTCTTGACAAGTCTTGGGAGACTGGCCACACAGAAATGGATCAGAGCGGCCAGAATTCCTGACAGATCTGTCTGCAGGGAGGGAAAAGTCTCTTTGCAGAGCTGGAGCCGTGATGGCTCTCACCAAAACTGAAGAAGGCTTCAGGGTTACCAACGTGGTATCATGAACATATCAAATTGCCACAAATTTGTGAGTATATTTTTACCACTGTTCGGAGTCCTATTAGCAGTCCAATTTTCATTTAGGCAGGGCCTCTCAGCAGAAGCAGTTTTTATCTGCGCATGTCTGTTTATTGGAGGCTTCATAAATAAGCCATTGCTTTTTAACCGATAAGTTCCTCTATCTCAATTGTCCCCACTTTGTGATCATTTGGAATCTTAACAATCTCAATACCTACGACAGGAAGCCTCTCCCAAATTAGGGAATAGAATGGCTGGGGATGGGGACAGACTGTTGAGACTAGAGCGTTTGGCGGCAAAGGGTTGGGGGCTGGAGCGTGTGGTGTGGAGAGAAGGACCCTCTGTCAGAGCCGGCTTCGCAGCCCGGCAATGTCTTCTGTGTCCACCAGAAGGCGCCCTGACGCCCGCATTCCCTGCCGGTTGCCCTGGAGCCCCCCAGCCGCGATGTGAGGAGCCAGGCGGTGGCCTGAGCCCTCCCCTCCCGGCAAGTGGGACAGGGTACCGGGGAGCCCCGGCTTTGTTCGCCGGCCTAGGGTGCAGCGGCTCCCCCACTCCTTTTCCCACCTCCGCTGCAAACGCCCGGAAACACCCCCTCGTTGGGGTCTACAAAGCCCCGAGAGTCCGAAGGCGGGAGGGGTCGGCGCACTCAGCTCAAGCCCAGGTCTCCCATCCAGGCCGCCTCCAGCCCCATGAGGACGCTCAGGCCACCGCGGAGAGACAGGAGCAGCCAGGACGGAAATCTCGCCAAGGCCTTAGAGCGCTAGACAGGTCAGTGCCCGGGGATGGGAGGCCCAGCCCGCGGCGGGAGGGAGGCGGCGCGCTTGCCGGTCCAGCGGGTCTCCGGCGTAGCTCCGCGAGGCCACTCACCAATCACCTCCGCCCGGGGCACCGATTGCAAGCTCGGGAGTGATTCTGCATTTTTCATGACGGGCAAGGTGTGGAGCCGCCCTCTGCAGCCCATCCAGGGCCAGGTGATGCTGGGTTTGAGGGGTGGTAG
>PVHY01006936.1:0-70825 GCA_004024945.1 Uropsilus gracilis | reverse complement strand
TGAGCAAGCAGAAATGGAATGTCTTAAAAGTTATAGGTTAATGTAATTCTATCTTAAATACATATTTTTGTATCTTCTCCATAAATCATGCAAAGGGACTGTCTTTGACAAAAAATAGGGGCTTTAAATCAAGTTTCAAATATTTTCTAAAGTTCCTGTATGATACACATTCTGTATAATTCAACACAACATATTCTGTCTTTTTTAGTAAAGAAGCAAAATTCGATTCTGGTTTCAGAGACGAAATAGAACGTAAAATATGAAGAAAGTGTCTGAGTCTAAGATTTAATGTATTTTTAAAAAAATCATAAAAAATGATATGATAGCTTCCATTCTTAGCCACAATGAAGTAACTGGTAATGATGAGCTCATCTGGCCATAAACAATGGAAAAGCTAGATAAAATATTTTAAATGACTGCTTTTAGATATTGGAACACAGCACAGAACTATGACCCTGAAGAGAAGAATCATAGAGCAAGAGTTCCCCAATGACTCCAGCTAAGTGTCTGAACACACCTGGAGTCAAAGCAACACAGAAAGCTGAAGTCAAAGCAACACATCGTGGAGTTGCTGTGCTGAGGACTCAGGTACTTGGACTTGGGGTTGCTATAGTGACTGGAATTTTGATGTATCCTCCTAGAGAGAAGAAAACTAGGAACTGCAGTGAGTAAAGTTCAGAGCTCCATAACAGTCCCTTTATAGCTTAGATCCAGTACTAACACATTTAAGCTAGGGAATGGGGAGCTGAATGAAAATACCAGGATGGGAGTAGTAGTTGAGATCATTTTCAGTGGAAAGACCAAACAGACACTCTAGGTATGCAACTGAGATCTGAACTTGACCATACCTCAGGAAGAAGGGCACTCTAATCCAGGAGTAAGGACTACGAACCTCCCTGAGCAAGTTTCATAAAAAATCTTGAGTCAATTGATTCTTAAGCAAATTGACTCCCTGACAGAACAAAATCCAGCAATTGTTTAAGAAATGGAATAAAATCCATCCTTTCAACAAGTTAAGATTCACAATACCCAGTACACTAAATGAATTTACTACATGAGGACTGAGGTAGAATATTTTACCCACAACCAGAAAAAAAGTCAATGAAGAGAGACCTGAAATGATAAAGATGTTACTGAATAGACAAACCTTAAAACTATTATCAGTATACAAGTTTAAAGGGAAAGATCAATATAATGAATTAATGAATGACAAATCTCAGTGAAAAGTTGAGAACTTCAAAAGACAAATGAATTTTTTCAAGTTGAAAAATAGAATATTCTAAAGTGAAAATTTCACAAGATGGGGCTTACTAGAAGATTTGACATTAAAATGATAAAAGAAAGAAATAAAATGATACTGAAAGTAATGATAAAAAAATAAAATAAAAAATGAAATCATAAAATAAAAGATAAAAATAAAATAAAAGATAATAAAAGATAAAATGATAAAAGAAAAAAATGATACTGACAGTAAAAATTTCAAACCGAAGCACAAGAAAAAAAATGGATTTGAAAACTAATCCTACAAACTTTTGCAAAAAATTACTTGTTAATTCTAAATGGTATGTGAGAAACAGAAGTATCTAGAACAGCTAACATAATCCTGAAAAGAACAATGCTGGAATATTATGTGATGTTAAGACTTGCTGTTTGGTTAGAGTTATCACAATAGGGTAGAATTACTATACCATACACACAAAATTTAATCTTCCATATCTTAGATTTAAATTTAATAGTGAAGACTATTACATTTCTGGAAGAAAAAACTATGTTGGTAATTTTAGAATAGGCAAGTGGTCCTTATAAGACTAGAGAGAGAATTAACTATAAAATATTTTTAATAAATTAGAGTTTATAAAAACATTTTTAATAAATTAGAGTTTATCAAATTAAATATTTGCTTTCTAACTATTGATATTGGTAAAATATTATACATTAAATGTCAAAAATATGTTATATTCATGTTATATATATAAAAATAAGTATGTTATAAATTGCATTAGATATATATTATATATTGTAAAGATGTTATAATATATATTTATTGTACTTCTTTCTTTCAATTAACAGACATATTTGACAAAGAAATTAGATGCAAAATGTATAAAAAACTACAAACCAATTGACTATAATTCACAATAAACAAAACCCAATAAAAAAGGACAGAAGATTTGATGACACTTCACAATATGAAGACAAATGGGTAATAGCACATAATTGGTCATCAGGGAAATGCAATATCATCAAAATGAAAAATCACCAAATACCCATTAAATGTGTATAAAAATAAAACACTTTTGGCAAAAGTGTGGAATAACTGAAACTCATATTGGGGGTAGAAATGCAAAGTGGAAAAACTACTTCAGAAACCAGACTGACAAAACTCTTAAAAAGGCAAAACATACATTTGACCCAGCAATTTCACTCCTAGCTAACCACTCAAGAGAAACAAAAAAATGTCTTCATAAGAACTTGCACAAAAATACTAATAGTAGTTTTATTTATGGTAGAAAAACTGAGGGTAACTGAAAGGTTTGTCAAGAGGAAAATGGGCAAATAAATTGTGGCTTGTCCATACTGTGGAGTGCTACTAGGCAACGAAAGCAACTGCACAACAGAAACACATACAACTAGAATGACCTTCAAGTCAATTTGGCTGGGGGAAAGAAACCAGCCACAAAGCAAATATATTCTGTGTCATTCCACATACACGAAGTTCGACAACAGGCAAAACAAAAATCTATGGCGGGAAAAAATTGTAATGGTGGTTGCTTGTGGAGGAAAGAGACTGAACAGGACACAAAGGGATTTCTGGCAGTGAACTTCACCTTGATCTGGTGTGAGTTACAGAAGATGTGCATATTTGTCAAAACATATCCAGCTCTCACTTTGCTGTATACAAAAATTAAAAAAAAAAAAAGGAAATCTATTAATGGCATTTCCAGGAAAATGCAAATTCAAACCACAGGGAGATACGCCTACGAGGTCTGCCTACAGGAATAGCTGAAATTAAAGGGACTAATGATATGAAGTATTGGCAAGGATGTGGAACATCTGGAACTCTCATATTTACTGATGGGAATACAAAGTGTTATAATGACATTGGAAAACAGTTTGGCAGCTTCTTATAAAGGTAAATATACACCCACCCTAGGTATTTATCCAAGAGAAATGAAAACATACAATTTATATCAAGACCTGAACACTGCTTATAGCAGTTTCATTTGTAATGGGAAAAAAAAACCCTAAAAGTCTACCAGTTAGGGAATGGATAATTCAATTTTGGCATATTCATACATTGGAATATGAAGAATGAACAATAAAAAGAAACAAATGCTGATGTATACAATGATAGACCTAAATCTAAAAACATGACATAAAGTGAAAAAAGTCAGTCCTAAAGGCTCTATGTTTCCACATCCCAGAAAAGCAGATAGAATGGGCCAGAAAGGGGAGCAGGACCTCAAAATGGGACATGACAAAAAGGAGTGGAGAGAACTTTTGGAAGCTATGGACACATTCTCTTTCTGGTTGTCCTCTATATGTAGTTTTCAACAATTTTTTTTCAAACCTCAATGAATTCAAAAGGATAGACTTTGGTGTATATGAATTATATTTCAATAAAAGGTAAGCAATTCAAATACCTAACACCAGGATTTACTTTTGAATGGAAAACTAAATTCTAGCACTGCTTAAAATACATCCTATTAAAAGGTTGAGTTGTGAGTGGTAAGAAGAAACAAGATTGGAAATCATAGGCAATACAAGAATCAAATATATTCCCTGTCTTCAGCCAGCAGGATCTCTGGATAACACTATATTCCATTCAAGTCTACATTTCTGGAAAATTTCTTTGTGTTAATCACTGTACCAGTGGGGTGTGTGTGTGTTATGGAGAAAAGAAAATGGTATGATCATTGTTGTCTTGATGTTTACACTCTTATGAAGTAGGTTGTCATGTACTGAGAATAGCATCATGAAGCAAACATGCATATATGTTTACATGCCTTCAATGGTGCCAAAAAGTTCTGTTCTATATAAAATAATACGTATTTTTTTATTAAAGAGCAGTTGCTTTTCTTTAAAAGAAAAAGCATTCTACTCAGAAATGATGATAAAACGATGATAGTAGACTTTCCTGAAGAACATGTTCTATTTTAAGAACAAATTGACTGGCAATTATTATTGGTACTTGTTGTTTATTTATTTATCTAACCTTCTAAAACTTTTTTTTGGATCAGGATACCTAGCAGAAGCTGGGACAGGCAGAGGATTTTAATGAGGGGCTATTTCAAGTGTAGACTGACAGAATGCAAGCAAGGAGGAATGTTTTATGTAATAAGAAGAGCAGTGTGACAGCAACTAGTGCTGGAGATAAAAATTTAGATTCCAGTTAAGCTACATTTCCGTATTTGCATCACCAAAGAATAAATTAGTGAGCAAAGGTCTAACAGGGGCCATTGTCCTAAGCAATTAGGTGCCATGGCAGCTTGGAACAGGCAGCTTGCTAGTTAACACCATGGACCTGGACAGTGATTGTTTGAATCCAGATACTGGTAAACATTGGATAAGTTATCAAAGATTTGGGAGACTTACATTTTATTCAGTCTGGATTATATGAGGAAAGAAATTATCCTGACTCATTGAGATCCTCCTGCAGATTTTAAAAATAATTAATGTGAGGTCCTCATTATATTGTGTCTGGCATTTACAAAGTTTCAATCAATGCTTGTTATTATCATTAATACAGAGGAAAGCATTTCAATTCAGAAGACATAGTTTCAAAGGTAGGATGCTTTGGTTTGCCTGGGAAATATCTGCTTCTAGCATTCAAAGTCCTGTGTGTTTCCTCTTTGGAGAAGTTTCTTTGTAAGCTCTTTTCTCCATTTTCTGACTGGGCTTTTTGCTTTGTGAACACCACCTATAAATGCAAATCAAAACCACAATGAATACCATCTTACATCAGTAAGAATGACCTGTATCAAATGGATAAAAAACTTGTTTGTAAGACCCAAAACCATAAAATACATAAATGAAAACAAAAGCAAAATACTCCATGACCTATATCGCAGAAACATCTTCCAGGGCATATCAATACAAGCAAAGAAAATGAAGGAAAACTGTGATTATGTGAAACTGAAAAATTTCTGCACAGCAAAAGAGGTAATAAGCAAAACAGACACAAAACTGAATGGGAAAAAAATTTGCACTCCATACAAGTGATAAGGGTCTGATAACAAAGACCCACAAAGAACTTACACAACTTAACAAAAGTGAAGCAAAAAGCCCAGTCAAAAAAAGGGAGAAGAGCTTAAAAGAAACTTCTCCAAAGAGGAAATACAAGTGGCCAATAGGCATATGAAAAAATGCTCAACATCACTTATAATCAGGAAAATGCACATCAAAATCACTATGAGATACCACCTCACACGCAAGAATGCCTTGAATAAAAAAAAAATGAGGAATGAGTGCTGGTTTGGATGTGGAGGAAAAGGAACACTTTTCCACTGCTGGTGAGAATGCAAACTTGCCCAGCCACCATAGGAAACTGAGTGGAGGACCTTCAAATTACTGAAAATGGAACTACCATTTGATCCAGCAATCCCACTTCTGGGGATCTACCCAAAGGACACCAAAACAATAATGCAAAAGGACACCTGTACTCCTATGTTTATTGCAGCCCTATTTACAAAAGCTAGGCTATGGAAACAAGAAAAATTCCCCAAAGAGATGAATGGATCAGAAAGTTGCAGTATATTTATACAACAGACTTATTCAGCAATCAAAAAAAACAAACTTGTGTCATTTGTGGCAACATGGATGGGCCTAGAAGAAATCATGTTAGCAGAAATAAGCCAGAAAGAAAAAGAAACAGAAAAAAAACCACTTATATGTGGGATATAGGGAAACAAAAACAAACAAAAGGATAAGAAAAAGTTACAACCACAGAACTAAAGCATAAAGCAATGGAGGGGGAGGGAGTAAGATTGGGGGAGGGATGAGCACAAGAGATTAAGATAACAGTTCATGGGTGAGAGTGGTAGGAGAACCTCAAGGTATGCAATGATGTGAAAAAAATATGTGTGCAATTAATTAAAATATAAAGTTAAAAAACAAACAAAAACTAAGTCTCAAGTCCTGGGCAAACTAGACTCTTATCCCATCAGTTCTGGCCCCTAACTGTAAAATGGGAATGATAAAAAGAGATTTCCATAATGTTGGAATAAAACAATGTCAGAAAGAAATCTTTGTAAACTAAAAGTTATTTCGAGACATTAATTATTGTTACTGATATCACTATTTGTGACAAATTAGCACATTTGCTGCTATTAGGGAGTGACAATTATTTTTCGCTTTCAGTTTTCACTGATTTTATAATTGTTTTCTGGAGTATTCACATCTTTCGCATCTATCCTCCATCAGTGATGTCTCCTTCCAGTTTTCTTACAGCCTGCCTTTGTCTAAGTCCTTGTACATACTAACGGCACTTTTAGAAGTACTAGGTGGAAGAGTCTTGTAATTATCTCAAATTCTGTTATCACAACTTCTAATATATACTGATTACAGGTTTAGATGCATGGAAATGTGTGGGTGGGTTGGGACTATGTTGAGACCATCTAAGCACTTGACACTGGAAAAATTTCTTTTCACTAGAAATCTTATAGTTCTAGGACCCTCTGGGTTCTTTTCATAAATATTCCCACATGTGCTTTCAGTCCACAAGTTCAAATGATGATCCAATATAGAGGCAAGCTATAAGTGTGACCCATATATAAAAAAATTAAATTTCTAGCACACAAATACTTCTGGTTGTCAAAGTTATTATTTCAGCCTATAATTGATATAAAATTATTCACAAAATATTTTACTTTTTTAAAATGTCAACTGTCCATAAATATGAACTATGGTGGATAAGGTCATCCAGTTAGTCCTTGGAGAAAATTCACCACCCACCCAAAGTCAAGGCATATATTGGGTTTGCTTATTTTTTCCCTCAATAACTGTGGGTATGAAGAATTTCTCGGCCACAGTTAACTATTCATAGGTACAGCTTATGCCTTAATTAGAGTTCTTCAGCCTTCTTACAAATCAAGACAATGGTTAATGAAACCTTCACTGTAATTACCAAGCCGTTTTTCATTGTAAAATGTTTCCACTATTTCCTTTTATTTTAACATTTCAAATATTTTTCTTCCTGCAAAAGATTTATATATCCAAGGTAAAGCTTTGTGCTTTCAACTGTGTAATAACTATTCTGTAATTATATTATAGCTCATTAATTAATAACCCATTTTTAACTCTTTCTTCGTAAAAATTCTGACACCAGGATGCAGGTTAATTATACAGTGTAGTGATCTCATAGAGAGTCTCTCTCTTAGAAAATTTTTTTCATTAGCACAAATGATATTGTTGCTTATATGAAAGTCAGGTCATCAGAGAACCTTTGAAAATCCAATTAGTGAGTATTCAGAAGTATCTCCAGGTATTATCTCTGTAGTAGCAACTATATAATCTTGCTATGAACATGGGGACTTGTGGATCTACCTGAAAGTCATCACAGCTCAAGGTATTGACAGATGAGAGAAATTTGATCTTTGATGGATGTGGCAGTGGCTCCTCACTGGCATGTATGCTTTCCATTCTCTCTGGAGAATTTATCTGTAGTCATGATTTGATTGTATATTGGCAATATATCAAGCTCATATTATATTCTTAAATTTCAGACTCATGTTTCTAATGACCTAACTGAACATCATCATCTGTTGCCATGGGCAGCTCAAAAGCAACACAGTAGCTTGGAAGTTGGGGTGTAAGCAAGAGGAGCCAGTTCTGGTTTATGTAAGTGGTTGAAGATATTACTACAAGGATAACTGATAGTTTAGGTAATATTTTAGAGTACCAGGTGCTAATTTAGGCTATTTAACTTAGAACTACTCCCAAGAACACATCTGCATGCTGTAGCTGCTGAGTTTCCATACTGTACTTTGCATGGATATTTCTCCCCACCAAGCCTGAGCTCTGAAGTTTACCTTAACACCAGACCCATGTTTCTCAAATGCTTCACCTTCCACAGCATCTCCAGAGAGAGTTTAAAAAAATCTACCACAATAAAATAAAAATATAGCACCTGAAAATAGCATATTATTATGAAATATAATACACGGAGGTATGTATAAATATTTATGCACAAGACAGGATGATCTTAGGGTACTCATATACCCACTGTCAGCCTAGGAAAGAACATTATAGCATCATATCTCAGACCTCTTCTCCTTCCACACTCACATTCCTCCTCTCTTTGGAAAAAATGAACTTCATATTTATTTGGCATGCCAAGGAAGACAGCTCAAGTGGGAAGGCACAATTTTACTGACTGAAAGCAACAGAGGTAAGAATTTAAGGTTGCTAGAAATGTTGGAAACAGTAGTCACCGCAAAGAGGTAAAAGTCTATGAGAGAACCTTAGAATCTCTATATAAATTCCAGTTACATGATTTACTGACTTCCAAACAATGGCTGTTTAGGGAGGGTCTCCAAGAATCCTACAGAAAGCAGCATAAAGCTGTAGGTAGTAGACTAGAAACTGAGCAGAGATTACAGCAGGGATTGCCCTGCATGGAGAGGCAGAATTTTAAGTCCACCAAGTACCACGCCACATCCTGTCATCTTACCATGTCATTCCACTGTTTTCTTATGAATTGGGAAGAATGAGGGAAAGGGGGTAAACAATTAGGAATCAATTTGCCTGGTTCAGTTTAGTTGCCCTACCAAGTTAGAAATGGAAGTTAAAAAAATGCATGTGGTCTCCAGTGAAATCTTATTAACTGCATTTTCAAAGTGACATTCTAGCCTAGAAGATTGAAAAAAACTAAGTCAAAATAAGAAGTGTAAACACTCATATTATTTAAAAAGTTGTGTGATTTGTCCTATTCTGGGAGATAGTGCATATATTTACACTATTTATCCCTGTACATACCTGTAGAGAAAATAACATAATCCACTTCAATTCCTTTTTATTTTAAGGTGAAGGGTAAAGTATACCAAAAATAGAATAGGAAAGACATTTGGGTCCTCTTCCTCTTATAAGATTTTATAGATAATATGTGTTCTCAGTAGATAAGCTTGGAGGGTAGGGAAGGTAAGAGCTTGTTTGGAAAGACCTGTTTAGCATAATGACATCCAAACTGACAAAGTAATAGCAAATATTAGACTTCAGGTCCAAAGCTGAGTTTGTGGTTTTTTTTTTTTTTTTTCCAACTTTTAAGAACTGTAACCAGTAGATTTGTAACTACTATCCAAGCTGTTGAGATTTTGGTGATTGTTTGGTAAAGAATTTTGAAAATTATTTTGATAAACTTTTAGATACCTTAAGAAAATTCTGACTTCCCCTTTATTAGAAGTTCTCTAACATTTTTTTTATGAGCTTTTAAAGATCCCACCTCAGACCTTACTTATTGACACTCACTAAAAAGTCCATCTAAGTGTCCACGGTAGGCCTGGTCTGCCAGGTTCCCTACCTCATATCATTCAGGGCAAACTCACTGACCAGCCTGCTTCCACGTAGACAGAAAGAGCAACAACAGCATTTGATTGAGAAAATGGAGTTCTGAATGTATGGGATTCCTCTTTATAATTTGAACAAAGAAGAGGAGGAAAATGACAAGGTCGCAGAAGTACAGAGAAGGAGCTTTGCCTTCTGTTCTTGTTCTTCCACTCTTAGAACAATCCAGCAAATGATGCCTGTTAGCACCACTCCAAAACGGGACCAGCATGCATTCCAGCTGCTATCCACACAATCAGTCCTTTCTGTTCACAAAAAAGCCTGGGATTCATGCTGGTTTTTGCATAGTGCATTTAACGTCATATTGGCCTACTCCCCACGCCCTTGCACCCACACGGGGAAAGAAGGACAGACATGTCAGACTGGCCGGGCTCCCTGACTGTTACAAAGGCATTTAGGTCCAGGCTTCCAAGCTGTTTCTCTGGTCACCTTCAAGCTCAACACTGGTGATATTTTACACATCTGCAGTATTTTTATAAACAACAATAATCTCAAAATAGATAAGGGAAGATTATGAGTTCTGGGAAGGAGAAGGGAATGGAATGGTTACAGTAAAAGAAGAGAGTGCTAAGAAATTTACGCATTTAGAACAACTCAGTTAAGAGATTTTGGATTTGGGTTAATCATCTTCTTTCCTCATTTCCTTAGCACTCGATTTATTTACCAGTTCATTTTAAGGAAGAAGTCATTATCCCATCCATCCATCCATCCATCCATCCATCCATCCATCCATCCATCCATCCATCCATCCATCCATCCATCCATCCATCTATCTATAGATATATACTGGTGCATGTATCACATAACTCATCAGAGAATTCAATTGTTAAAAATATGTGATTATTTTAACCAGAAAAACAACAAAAAATATACAGGTATACTGGCTAAACAGAGTATCTTACTTGGAAAGGCTTTCCAATATGTTACTAGTCTTGTGGTCAACTTTGCAGCTTAGTTCTTACACTTCAAAACAACTTTTTATATGTTACATTAATATTACAACATGGCCAAGAGTGGGTACAATAATTTGTAGATTCTAGTATAACATGAAAATGCAAACCCCTTTCGTCAAAATTATTACGATGTCAAGATGCTGACAACAGCATTTTACACCAACCATGAACCCTTCTGAGTCAGGGGTACTGTATCACTGTGTATGTCAAATGTCTATGAACCAGCTCCAAATGATGTGACACATCATTTCTCAAATGATGTGACTTTTGAGAAACTAAGAGTTCTGTAATTCAGAGTCATCAAGACCAAATAAACTGCATCCATAGGTGGTAAATTAACTCTGTGAGGCTAGAGATGTGCAGAGCATCATATTGTGTAGGATGGGTAAGAGTGGTGAGTGTGATCATAGGGACACAGAGATCTCCTCAAGGATCCCTGAATATGGCAAAGACAGAAAAGTTTAAAAGGTACAAGAAACTGTTGATGCTGTGATTAGAAGCAATGTGCCTACTATGTGCCTACACATGGCTAAGTTACATCATGCTATTTATGCAATAGTGTAACACAGCTAACATAGGATTAGCAGCCCATGCCATGAAAGGTGGTTTACTAAGGGCTTTTTAGGTGTAAGTTGGTTAGAAATGTTATTATCAGAACATTTAAACATGGAGAAAATATGGACAGGGGCAATCTGTTGTGTTTCCTAGTTTTCAAGAACCTATGGGGTAACTTACTGGGAGGAATTGAAATATGCAAGATCAAGTACAAGTGTTATGGAAAGATATTCACCAACAGAGTCATACTCTCAACTTGTCCAGTCAAGCTGAGGCACCAAGAAGCTAAGAGTTATCGCTCAGCTGATGCATGGTGGTCTGGGGTCATGGGAACACTTGTTTCTGTTTCCAGGTGGAGATATTTACTTATTGTAACCCACCACAAAAATCAGGTGCTTACTCCACTTTGCCGTAATTTGGTTTTTGGCAAAGCAAATATCTGGCCTTAAAAGCCTTGAAAAAGTCCAGTTTAAACATAAAATTTCTTGCCCATTCCCTGTGGTATTTAAATATAAATAAGACATTTGGTGTGATGTGAACAAATTCTCAGAGGACAATTTAAACCCAAACTGTCATGGTTTATTGACAATATTTTGGAAGAAAATTGTCTTATTCAAATAAAGAAAGGAAGAGTGAAATAGCTTTAAATTTACATTATATTTTAATTTAAAATTTAAAGTACTTTCATGAATATTTCTCATCTAGTTAACATCTTAATATTTACGGAGTGGTCCTTCTAGGGCATCATATGCAAGATATCAATTTTCATACCTTACAGACTGATGAGTTATTCTGCAATTTCACTAAAGTTTCTTCTGTTAATCCTGCTAAAAGTACCAGCATGCATACATAAAACATTGTATTTGGTTTTAATTTCTATAGAAGAGACTTAGTTTTTCGATGCTGTTTTAGGTCAAACATGCATTATTAATAAGAATTATGTTCCAATTTTCAGGGAATTTATTATGTTTAGACTTGACATTCAATACTATTTGGACTATGCAGAGTACAGTGGAATATACCAGTAGAATTCCTCATAACTAAAAATAACTAATTTCTCATAACTAAACTCATAATTCCTCACAACTAAAAATTCTCAATGGTCATCATCACTTCTGGGAATCTCTGAGTTTCCCAAATATTGGAAACATGTTGCCTTGACTCTTCTCTGACTAATACAAGGAAGTGTAAATATTTTGTTTATCAATGCTCAAGTAGAATGCACAGTGCTATAAAGAAATTGCAGATTGTGGAAACACACAAATGAGTTAGAATTCAAGGGTTCACTAGCTGGGTGATTTGGCAATTGACATCTCCCTAAAACTGAGCTTACTTATCCATCAAATGTCACTGATACAACTTGTTCACATATTTTCTCATACAAAGTCTGGTGAACTGAATTTATAGGAAAATGAATTTTCTCCCCCATCTATTCACTTTGCTTAGTCCTTGTTATATTGTAACTGACTATACTCACAATCTAGAATTGCCAGGCACCATTAAATGCTTTTTAAGTGGGAAAATTAAATATCATCTGGAGAGCATAATGGTTAGTTTTTAAGGTAAGATGCCTGAATTGCATTAATTCAGTTGTGTGACTTTGGGCAAATTACTTTATTTCTCTGAGTCTCAGTTTTCTAATATGTAAAGTCTGGAGAAGAGCAACATTGATGTGAGGACAGAGTCTGGATGTAAACTTATCACATATTAAGATCTGAAGCTGACTAACTGCTCTTTTGCTTATAGTTATAATTATGTTAAGTAGGATACAATCACTATTTGATTTTATCCTGTGGGCAAAACAAATTATATTTCTTGTCAGGAGAGCCCTTTAAAATACTTCTGAGAATCATAAACTCAAGATATACAACATAACAATAGGATTCAGGATAGAATCTAGGATCAAAATAAGAGAAATCAAGTATATTTTTCCAGTTGTTCTTATGATGATCATTTATCAGCCGTTTATATTGAAATTAGGAGAAGGCCGTGGCAAGAGGAATATTTCTTAGAGAACGTTCTAGAAGCTCACATATCCCATGTTTCACATAACTAGCCTGTTTTATTTGATGTGCAAAAAGATCTAGCTTTATTTTCCACATTATGTCTATTGCTGACTCAGGGCACAAAGAAGAACAAATTGTGTAATTTGAGTTGAGAGAAATCATTTTTGCAGTTGTTCTTTAAAAAAAGAAAGAAAGAAAAAAAAAACCTCACATAATGAGCCAAAACTTGCCTAGAGATCTGTGTGCTCTGCTTCCATTGACGTCACTTGGAAGTTGTGTGGGCAGAAATTGGCTGACTTCCTCCGGCATGTCTTTTGAAAACTGAACATATTGAAAAAAATGCACTCTTTTAATCTCCAGCTACAGTAGGGAGAGAAGCATCATAAGCAATTTTTCTATTTTCATCTGAACAGCACCTATAGCGCTCTGAGCGTCACCTTTGCAGAATAAATCTTAGCGGCCAATAAAG
Source organism: Uropsilus gracilis (assembly GCA_004024945.1). Lineage (NCBI taxonomy): Eukaryota > Metazoa > Chordata > Mammalia > Eulipotyphla > Talpidae > Uropsilus > Uropsilus gracilis. The sequence continues at coordinate 57,281 of PVHY01006936.1, read as the reverse complement.
GGAACAGTGTTTTATCTGAAAAAGAAATTGAAGGCTGCGGTAGCCACAAAGTGCCATTAGAAATGATCTTGTTAGAGTCCTTCATTTTTCAGAGAGGAAAGCTGAAACAAAGAGGTATTTACTAAGGATCCCCTGGTCAGACAAGGTTCAGGGCAGGAGCCGATTTTGGGGGTGCTGTTCTCAACTTCCTTGTCCAGCAGGACAATTGGATGTGTAACCATGTTCCTCCACACCTATCTCAGGTTAGATGAATTCCAAGTACTGAAGTGCGTGTTCTTGACAACTAGGGGCTGAGTTCCATGGAAGTTACCAATTGCTGAGAAACAGTAATTGGACACGCTCCACTGGAATGGAATAGATCCTGGCGATAACCAGGCACTCAAAATGCTGCTGGGCACAGCTGCTCCCAGGGTGGGCTGCTGGGTATTCATTTGAAGAATGAGCCTTCCAGGGAGTGGTCATGGCTCTTGGGGTTCTTGTTGCCCCACCTCCCATGGCTCAGAGAGGTTATCCTTTAGGGATAAGAAGAAAAGGGAAGACTCAACTCCACCTCCATTCCCCAGCTTTCTCAGATTTGTTCTTCTAAAGACAAGGTCTCTACTCACGCATGCATTTTTCCCAAAAATGTTCATTAAACATCAAGTATGAGCAAGGTTATGACCTTCTAACTATTGAAGATTTTTTTCCAAATTCAAACTTTAAAGAATCACTTCACAAAGGTGTATAACTACCATTTCTCCCATCGAATGAAAACTCTTACGTCAACTGTGACTACCATCTCATACATTTCTGTTGCTCGCCAGTACTGATCAGTCCTTATTATATCACTAAATTTAAATTTGTAGAAGTGCTACAGGAATGTAGAGTTTTCCCACGTCTGTCCTGCTTTATTATGCTTCTTCCTAAAGAAATAGTCTTCATTGTCACTAGTGTGACCATCCACATTCAATCTCCTGGCAGTGGAGACCACTGTAGTTTCTGCTAAGTCTCTGTGATGCTAAAAGTTCTACATGACTGTCTGAGGTCTTATGTTTCTTACTCTAGTATGTGAAGTTGAATCCATGATGGCATTCAAAAATATTTGGAGGGGGGAAGTATGGGACAGCCTTTAGAAAGATCAAGGCATTCAGATTCATGGTATCAATCATGAGATGTTGAGAACAGCAGATATAGCATCAGCCTGAGTACTCCATTTGATCATATTTGACACTGGAAAGGGAGGTCAGAGAATCTGCCATTTTGAGCAACATTGAACTAACTGTGAAAAGACCCAAAGTCAGTCAAATATCCTATTGATTAATGTATTTAATACAAATTATTCGATATGTGAGAATTTTGATAAGAGATACAGAATAAGACATTTATTCTCAGATGATTAAGAAAAGTAATTACTGTCATAGCTAATAAAAGATTTTAGGGTTTGGCTCTTGAAACAGGCAGCAAAAATATGCTTTCCATGAAATAGGAGCAGAAAGACAGGATGAATAGAAAAGGCAAAACAAACAAACAAGCAACCCCCCCATCCACAAATATCAGAATAAAAACCAAAGACAACAAACTAAAGATAACTAGGTGAAATGGGGTAGAATTGAAAGAAAATTGTAAACACAATGGAAATATCTGAATTCTCACTGGAATGACTAAAGGTTGAAATTAATACTGTAGAAAATTGAGGCAGAAAAAAAAACATACAAAACAAAGACTGTAGCTAAAAAAACAACTCAGAGTTGGGAACAAAAAATGTTAATATGATAGATCTGGGTGAAAATAAATTCAAAACTCTACCTAAAGTTTAATGATGCTCTTAAAGAAGAAGGAAAAAGGTTCACAATCAAGATATTGTTAAAGTAATATTTTTTAGCTAAAAACAATAGGCATACACAAATTAAACATGCTTTTTATGCCCTAGGAAAGAAATGAAATTTAAAAATGATGGGGAAACATTTATGTGAACAAATTGGCAGAATTTTCACTCGTTAAAAAAATACTTTAAAAAAAATCAGGAGAATATGGGGAAAGAGTTAGCTAGAGAAGAATAATCTTGGGATAACTTTAGGTGGTTGTGTAACCACTTCAAATTCTCCAAGGGAAACAGGTAGAATTGAAGGTTTAAGAGAGAGAGAGTTAGCAAAGAATTTTTTGTAATATTAAATTCCAAAATAATGTAAAGGAATTATTATAGAGTTTTGAGATGAAAAGAATGTTAACAAAGAATCAAACTAGCTGGTTGTCATAGTTGGGCATATGTGAAAACAACAAAGGACTTTGGATTTGTGCTATGGTTTGGAAAATATGCTAACCACGCATATTTCCTTAAAAATCTGGAAAAAGACTTTTATTTAAAATAAAAGGGGGAACCACAGACCACTTGCTATAAACAGAATTAAAAGTCTAGAGTAATTATGTTTTTGTTTTCACCTCATAAAACTGTTATCACTAAATAAATAAAAATTTATATGTATTTTTAATATTAAAAAAGTCATTATAAATAAATACAAAAATTAAATATTCCAGTGGAAAATGAACAAGGAATATAAAAAGGACAATACAGAAAAAAGGACATATTTATAACATCATGTTGGAATATGTATACTCATACAAATAATCAAGGAAAACTAATAAAACAAAACTGTTATTTGTCAATTTTAAATTGATTGTATCTCCAGGTAGGTTTTATACATCTGTATCTTGAAAAATGATAATAAAATTAACCACCAAAGTTTTACATCTAGCATTTTTTTCTCCAGGAAAGAATTATATTTACTCCCAAATGTATCTATAATAACATTCTAAATAAAGGGATAGCATATGGAATTATTTATAATGGAAACAAACCAAAAAGTCTCATAATAAGAGATTAATTACATTGTGTGCACAAATTTTTCAACATGACTAATGATGTTTTATAGGAATTTTTACTCAAGATAACGACTGTCTTTTTTTTTTCCTTAGAAAAGGAAGTAAAACATAACTTCAATATTGTGAAGCAATTACTTTCCTTTTAACATCCAAATAGTCTCTATGGATGGTAAAACTACATGTTCAGTAATTTCTACGTATTCTACAATAACATGTCTAATTGCATCCTTTAAGGTTAGGAAATGCTATTCTTGTGGGTGGGGGGAGGTCTAATCTTTGGACACTATTGCCTTACATCTTAAGATCGCATTTTGGGGAATATTTTCTGTTACTTTTTTTATAAGCCAAAAAAAATAAATGTTGTGTTTTTTCTTCCAGGGAGAGCACCGAATGTTTACTATTCATGGATTATTGAAGTAAATAACATAAATAAGTAAGAAATAAGCAAGTAGAAATAATGCTCCTGGAGTTTTTACAACATTCACTGATAAGCAACAAATCTACTATCTGCAACAAAATGACTTATCTTTCCAAAACATAGTACCTTTTCCTCAAAACAGAGTGCCAGTTTTGATCTGGGCAGCAGTGTGTCTTGCCCTGTAGGAGACACAGTTCTGATCAATACAAAGCAACAACTTTGCTGTTCCTGACATAAGCAACAACTAAGACTCGATAAATCTCCCTCTGGCCTTAAACTGGATGTGAAGTCTGGAACAGTAGTCATCTTATAACCATGATAGGTGAGAGACCTGAGAAATAGATCAAGAAGCGCTTGGAGAAGCTGGCCCTGACATAATCCAGCTATTGAAACAAGGCTGGCAGCCACTTCAGACCTCCGTGAGAGGAATAAACTTATATGTTGAAACCAGGTTTTGTATTGTTTGTAGCCAAATGAATACTGATAAGTCATGGTTCTGAATGGTTTCTGATTTCCTTTTAGTTGCCGAGAAACACGGCTAAATTTACTGCCCAAGTTGAAGCAAGTAGTTCATTTCAAGTGTCATTTTTCTCTTCCTTTTAGGTTGTCCAATATTTATCTTTAATTTTCCAGCTTTATATTGTTTGGCTTTGTTAGATTCTTAATTTCTTTAGCAAATTGATAGGATCCACTTAGGAACTAAGTCACAGTTTTTTTCTGTTGCCATCTGTCCTGTGCTTTGATTCTGTCAAGATCACCTTTGTGGGTTTATTTAACATTGGCATGAAAATAAGACCAGTCAGTCTGTTTTGTTCATTGGTCAAGGGACTTTGAAAGAATAAGAAGAAAAAAAGGAGATGTGGGCCTACTGTTACAAAACATGAAATCACACTGGAAAGGTTATAACATACACCTGTGTTCTCTGTCCTCTGCATCTTTCTTTTTCTTTCTCTCTGCCCCCCCTCCACATACAAACACTTCTAAAGTTTCAAGTAACTTTCATTTAACAAGAATGCCAAGCACTATGCTCGTTTTGAGCACACTAAGAAGAAGATTGGGGAATTAGAATTAAATAACTGCTTCAGCATCAGACAGAAAGCAAGGAGGGCTGGATGGAGCTGGAATGTAGACAGCAGTAGACTCATGGAAGACTTTGGGAAGCATGCTGAGCAATTGTTGGATGTGATGATGTTTGGTGCAAAGAACATTGATTTTAGAGCCAGATTTATTTTGGCTTGATTCTCGATTATATCACATTTTTGCACTTAGGCAAATTCTGTCATCTCTCCTTGTCTGTTTTCCTTCATCTGCAAAATTAGGATAGCAATATGCACTATACATTATGCAGCAGCAATAATATAGTAGATGTAAAGATTATACTAGACACACACACACACACACACACATATATATATATATAAAGCATCTAACATAATACCAAGCATAGAGTAGATACCCAATAAATTGTAGGAATGATTGTACCTGTAGCTTTTCAGCAGATTGATATAAATGTACATAAAAGATTAGAGTTGTGGGTATGACTGCTGAGGTCATAAGGTCTAAAAAAAATTGCTTGAGATGACATTAATTGAGCCAATCTTAGGGAGCAGTGGCTTGGATTAGTTATATTGAGTCCCAAGTGAGATTATCTGGTAATGATCTAGGGAACTGACTCAACCTATTCCTGTTCATATGAAGTTCATATGAAGCAAGGCTTGTACACATTCCTTCTTCTCCAGTCTAATTCCCCCACTATTCGTGTTCTTCATCCAATCATACTACTATCCACTTTCTCATATATCTATCACCTGGAACAATCTAGATTCAATCTTTGTAGATTGTCCTCTATGTGTGCACAGTTAAAGTTTAAGTGGCACTAAGTTTTACAACCGGTCCCATATATCAGCTGCAGAGAAAGATGTAGGGAACATGTGAGATATTTTTGGTCTGATTCACAGGACATAATAAAATTTTACTGAAGAGGTAGAAACAATTGGGGCCAACTCAGAAGACAAGTAGTGGCAAAAGTCTGAGGTGAGTTATAGAATGTGATGGAACAAGTGCTACTTGAAGTGAGCAGTTAGGGGAAGAGCATACACCAGGAGGCTATGCTTTTCCTGTGAAAACCCCTTCTGTTCTTTTTACTTTCTACCTTTCCCCCTTGGCACCTCCAAGAACACTAAAGCTAATGGCTTAGCAAACCCTGTCTGTGTGCAACAGAAGCCTCTGGTTACAAGTTGAGAGCTCTGCCTGCTCCTAATGCCTGAAGTGTTTTCATGAGACTATTTTTTTCCATTCCCAGGCTATAATGAGTTTACTTTTTTAACCAGCATTCCCAAACTGCTCATGTCCCTAGCAGCCTGGAGGAGTCCACAACCACAGTTAATTCTAATCTTTGTGAGAAAAAACTTTTACAAGCAGACTAGTATTGAGGTTAAGGTGCACTGAGTCAAAGCTTTTTTTCCTGGTCACAAAGGGCATAGGCCCTGGCAGCTTTCAGTGTGGTCATAGGACACCAAGCCTCTGTCAAGTCCACAAGCAGCTCTATCTTCCCTGTTCCAAGTTATCAAGATAGCTCATTTTAAACAAGGACTTTATCTGGTGAGCTAGAAGTTAATCCAAGCTTGTTTTGTAGGGCCTGGTTAAACAGCATTGAATTTGGACATAAACTCATCAAATTTTATTGCTTATTATCAATATTAATGGATTTTGAATCACTAAATGGGTCCTTGAAGGAAGATAGCTGGTTTTTAAATTGCATGCATGACTCCCAAAAGCTGAGAAGCAGCCATTGTCAATTCAGAACCTAAATCTAAAAGGAAAAAAAGAACTTCAATTAAAGCTTTTGTACATATTTTATCACACGGTTGTCTTTATGGAACAAACTGAATGTGTCTGTTTCCTCTCATTTTAGGGAAAATGCATTCATAAATTTTATTGTTGTCCCATCTCAAACCCTTTTTATCTCTTTAAATGGAAATTTACCAAGTCAAATTAGCCAATATTTAAAATCAAACTGCTGTTGTGTTTCTGAGGAAATTTTCCTTAAGGAAATGCTAACATTTATTTTTCATGTTTTAAGCTGATTGAAATTTTATTTAGAAATTAGGGTTAAACCCACCTGGGAAAACACATTTCTCTATTTCCACTGACTTGTTCAAATGCTTCATTTTCAATTGAAATGGCATGTTCCAGAAAGCTGGATGAAAAGCGAAGGACCTGCCATATCGCTGCTCTGACCAGATGAACTTGGAGGGCTCAGAGCGTCAGGCAGTTTATGTGTCAGGAATAGACTTTAGCCCCTAGGATCTCCTCTTCATTTGTTTCCATGTTTCTCGTGTTCTCGCTTAGAGTTCTTGTTTCCTTGGAACACTCACACCAAATTTCCTTTTAAGGAGAATGGGAACAGGTTAAAATTATTGCTATCTTCACTTTGCTGAGATCTTACAGGATTTGACTTCCAACTCCTTGGAATTCTCCATAATTATACTTCATCTGAAGTGAAGCATTAAGGTATTCTGCATATCTATCTATATACATGCACGTATACTTGTGGTCACTCTAGTGTTGATCATATCTAAAATAGTATAAATTAATGGTGCAGACTAAAAGAAAAATAATTAAAAATGTTGCATTTGAAATAGCATCATAAGATAAACTAGAACCAGTTTAAAATATTTAAGAAATGAACTTCCCCCAATTCTATTTGTTATAGAGATAATGTATATGAGTGTGATGAATGTTTTGATCTATAAACATTTTAAAATACTAAGATTAGTTTGAAAATAAAACTTTTTTGATTCGTTCTGTTACTAATATTTTAGTGGTTTCCATTATTGGCATCAGCATAATGGTTCCTTAAATTAATTTTTGAAAGTAGGTGGGATATAAATTATGCATGAATATATAAATGGATTAGGATTTTCACTGGAATAAAGGCCTGTGGTGACAGCTTAAAAGATTCACTTTAAATCAAGGTTATAACTTCTATTTTTAAAAGAATTCAAAATTTGCAGTTAAGTGTTCTTAGTTCAACGACAATGGTGCAATTATTCTTGGGCTTAAGATAATGTCATTAATTTCTATATAAAGGCGATCGATTCAAAGAGTATATAATTGTATGCCTGCTGTGTGCTTGTCAGAGCAGGAAATATAGGATGAAGAAGAGTGACTTTTTGTTCCTACAGGTGTTTGACATTTGGTAGAAAGTCATAAAGAAGACAGAACAAGGCAAATGCATAGTGACCTATAAAATCACTGCACCGAGGCTCAGAAAGAGGCAAGATCATGACTGGGGGAAAATAGAATTTGTGGGACACAGGTTCAGTATGAAGATGAAAACAAAGTATACATTCCTCTTGTAAGAGCATCTTCAGTTTGGTTCATTGCAAATATACTATGCCAACAGCATCAAATTCCTTAATGAAGATATTGAAAAATATTCAGCTTATTATATCCATGTGCAGGTGATTAGCGCACAATATATTCTTTATAGGAAGCAAGAGAATGGCTGCTAAGAATAACCTATGTTTGATGGCTACCAATCTTATCATTACTGACTACTTTCAGTTATCAGCAAGTATTTTGATTAACATGGATGATTTGGGCTATTACAACATACTTCCTTACCTGCTACTTTGTCAGCATTGAATGTAGTAGCTATTCAATGATGAGAACCAGTTTAATTTTTTTCATGTACATCATTGCAACATTTAAGAAATATTTCTTTCTGATATACAATTAAGATTATAGAATCTAAGAAGTGATACTGTTCAAATAACTTTTTGTTGCATCAGTTATAAAAATAAAGTATTATGCTAGTCCAATGGGTCGAGCTTCATAAGTAAAGCCAATGTGGGGAGGGAGGGGTTTGAAGTTGAAGTAATAGTATAGCAGCATCTCCTTGTTTAACTATGTCAAGTTATTTAGTTTCTAGGTTTCTGAAAGAGGGAACCATGGAATTATTCTCATCAAGTTAGGTGTAAACCAACACATGTTATAGAAGTTCAAGAGGAAAGCATGATATAAAGTCAAAAGACTGATTTCTACACACTCAAACTCAAAAGCCTGGTAAAATAAATTAATTTTGTAGGGAATAAAATTCCCAGTATTCATTTTTTTTATAATTCAATTACTTAAAAATTTTTATGGAATTAACATTAGTTTGTAAAACTGTATATGATTCAGAAATACAAGATCACATCTCCTCCGATGAATAATATTATATCACATACACCATCAAGGCTCTTTTAATTGGAAGTGGGGGAAACTCCCAAATGAAACCAGCATCCGCTCTTCCCTTTTGGAGTTTGTGGTTTAGTTGAGCCAAGGATAGCAAAAGACACAAGGTAAATATGGTAGATCCCATTCAGAGGGATTTGCAATCTATTGTAGAAGGTGACAGAATTATAAGATAGAAAATGTTTTCTTAAACAGGGTTATCACAAAAAGTTACTTGGGGAGAATTTTTCAAAATTAATAAGTTCAAATTTCAGACCTAGTTGAATAAAAATGATTGGCAGTGAAACCTGGAAATAAACACGTTGAAAAGTCCCTTACAGGTGATGTTAGGAAGGACCTCTGTTTAAGAGCTTTTTGTCTAGCAGTTTTTAAAATACTTCCCTTAGTTTTGCTCTGGTTTTCTTAGAAAGCATTCAAAAGTTTCACGGTGCTCTGAAGGCTGCCTTGCTTGTTTTACCCAGGATTATCAATGTGACATACCTAGTGAGAAGAGTTAATAACCCATAGGAAGCAAAGACAAAAGTTTCCAAGTGACATTTGTCAGGGGCATTCTTCCTTTGCTTCTAATGGCCTATGACTTGATGTGATCTCATCTTGATAAAGAATTTCATTTCAATGAGTCTCACTCTTTCAGACTCTTTTCATTCACCATTTAAAAAGTAATTTTTGGGTTCTCATCTTGAAATTGTAAGTATTACTTCTGCTTTGAAATCTAGCTTTCCTAATACAGGATTGAATTGCAATTAACATCTTATCAGGTAAGAGAATGTCTCTGATCTTGGCTTGGGCTGGGGGAGAATATATCGCTCCTATAAATACAACATTACCAGTCAAATGCATCCCAGTAAACACAGGAGTAATTATTAGCCAAATACATCCCAGTAAAACCAGACACATGAGGACAGGGATCACATGGCAATTAGCAGCAGAAACTATTTGAATCATGGGAACAGGTAAAATTGAGCTCTGTAGGCATTTATTGTTGTAGCAAAGTGAAATATGTCTTTTATAGTACTGATTTTTAAAAAGAATATGTAAGTACTTCAACTTTCAGCAGTTTCTTGGAGAACAAGTTGCTCATGATTAGAGAAGCACGAGTAGAGCCAGAGTACCCCAAGTTTCACAGTTGAGTTCACCAGGGTCTTTTCCCTTTAGCGATTTTTGCACTTTCTACCATCTGTTTTCCTGGATCGAGTTTCACATGTCTGCTGTCAGCAACAACAAAAAACAAGTTTGCAGTAACTGCTTCTTTTGATCTTTCTACACATTCTCCTTCTTTCTACTAATTTTTGTAGATTTGTAAACATCTTAGAGAAGATGGTGCTGAGTGCTTGGGGAGTTTTATCATGTGTACTTAAAAAATGTCAGTTCTCCTTAATGCCTGCTGGGTGACCTCTGGAATCAAGTTGTACTTTTGAAGATGTACATTTTTTCTTCTTTCATTTTATCTCTAGTAGAATAAGTTCTGAAGAACATACATCATTTATACTCACCAGAGTAAAAACAAATCAATAGCAGTGGTCTGATCTGTTACTTTGACCCTTTTGAATGCACAACATCTCTGTAGCTCTAGACACCACGAGGAATGCCTAAGACTTTCTTAATAAGTTCACCATGCTTATTAAATTAGAGAGCAAAAACAGTTTTCTAAGGAAATCCTTGATTTATTCACCATACTCAATATTTTTTCCTTAGAAATCACAGGTAATTAAGTTCATTCTTGAAAATGTTTTTGTTTTATGAGTGCAAGTAAATAGAATGCTAGTCAGATAACTGATACCTCATGTCTCTGTCCTGATCAACTCTGAGACTGGTATGAAAGAAAAGCAACATCTTTCAGTTGGAATCAGCCATCCAGGATCCTCCTGAATCACATTGGCATTGGTTCAGCAAGAACTTGAATCCTTTAAATGATATAGTCTGATATAAGCCTAGGGCTTCTGCTGGTGGGTCATTTATCTAAACTCCAAGACTCTTAGAATGAACCAGTTTTTTTGGAGATGGCTGAAAGCTCTCTTTGAGGATCTACCAATTGGAATGATCTGTCGAAGATCAAACTGCTTAGAGAAGAGATTCCATTTATATCTTCAGGAAAACTCCACAAAAAAAGTCTGGCAATATTGGTAGCATAATGAAGGAAGATTAGAAAAAATAGTGCTTATTAAAGTGGGTTGAAAAAAAAACTAGCCTACCTCATTGTAACTTTGTCAAAGGAGTATAGTCTCTTTCTAAAGTTTTTTGAGGTGTAATTTATATCCATAAAATTTTCCCATTGTGGGTTTAAATCTCTATGATTTTTGGCTGATTTGTTCAGTTGTGCAACTTTTTCCACAGTCCAATTTTAGAGCAATTCCATCACCTCCCAAAGTTCTCATTGCCGAGTTTACAATGAATCTCCACTTCCATCTCGGGACTCAGCAATCCCTTATTTGCTATCTCCATAAACTTGCTGTTTAGACATTTCATTTAAATGGAATCATGCAATGTAAGCTACTGTGTCTGGTTTGTTTCTCTTGACCTGATTCTTTAGAGACTGAGTCACTGATGTATGTCATTATGTTGTAAGGACAGTCCACATTTTGTTCAATCGTTCACTACTTAATAAAAATTTGAATAGGTTTCAACTATTGACTATGAAAGTCAAACTTGTATGAACAATCACATACATATCTTTGTGTGGACATGCTTTAATTTTTCTTGTGTGGATACCAAGAAGTAGAATTGCTTGTGGTAAACAAGCATGATTTATCTTTTCAGTGTCAAACTGTTTTCTGAAATGACAATACCTTTTTGTATATATTTTTATATGAGCTACAAATATATTTATATGTTGCATCATAAATATAAAACTCTCATTTCCCTTTATCTTCACACACAATATATTGTCTAATATTCAGAATAGGGTTTTTCTAGTGGGTACATATGGGGAGTCATTGTAGTTTTAATTTTCAGTTCTCTAATGATTAATCATAAGCATCTTTTCATGTGTTTATTAGGTATTTGTAATCTTGAGTCATGCAGAAAGAATGTACCCACCCCTCTTGTCTCTTTAGCAGGAAATCCCACCCAGCTCTTCCTTCTTGAAAAGTTGCCTTTCTTTGTCTTCTGGGTCTCTGTGCCTTTATGCTTCTGATCTTCTCTCTCTGTCCCTCACTGTCAGGCTTCTTCTAAACACCTCTTCTTCTTTCAGTTGACTGTTAAGTGTTGGTGTTTTGCAGGATATCATTTTTTAAATTCTCTTCATATCTCTCTTCCTTCTCAGTTATGCTATTTTTATTATAAATGTCACAGTCTTGATGTTAATTTTCCAATTTTGATCTTAATCTTGACTTCTCATCAGTTAAAATCATTATACTGACTCATTCCATAGAAACATCCCTTGGATACCTCATAGATAACTTAAATTCTTCTAGATCTCACAGATATCTTGAATTCTGAAAGAAATGCTGGATAAAACAACAATCTTCTTTGTCATTCCTTCCCTATTTCTAGACCTCCCTTCTCGTCAACCTCCCTACTTTCCTTATTTCCTTACACCTCTTCTTTCTCACTCACCTCCAAAAAAAAAAAAAAACAAAACCCAAGTGATACAATATGCTCTGTTGTTCCAATGAGAAACTTATGAGCCATATTTACTTCCTCTTCTTTGTCACATTGCATAGTCAAACAATTACCAGTCTCTGTTAATTCTACCTTCAAGTCATTCATGGATTCTGTTTCCCATTTCCTTTTCTCTCATCCTAGTATAGACATATTATCTGAGGTAGACTGATGAAATCTCCTTACAAATCAATTTTCTATACATCAGTGAGAGAAATATTTCTAAAATAAAAATATGGCCTCTGTTTACACACACACACACACACACACACACACACACAGAGTTTTAATATCCTCTAGTCTCCTATTTCATTTTGACTAAAATTGAGAAATACAACATAGAAAGTCATCACATAGAAATTCATAGAAATACAACATAGAACGTCTGCAATAGCTCAAGAACCCTCTCCTTGTCTTCGTCTTCTGAAGTTCTCCCATAATGGCCTTCTAGATGTTTTCTAAAATTGGACATGTGTTGTTTCCTCTGTCAACAACATCTCTTCCCTAGTTGCCTCTGCAGGTCAACACCTACATGTCCTTTAAAACAGGGGTTTAAATAAATATCTTTTCTGCAAGAAAGACTTGATTTACCAAGTATTTGTTTCCTGATTTAATACTCCAGTCATAATGCCAAACACAACTAAAAGATACATCATCTTGGGAAATAGTAATAGTAAGCATATTCTTTAAGCATTTACCCCACTTTTGTTAAGAATTACCCCATTACTGTTAAGCAAATAATTATTGCATGATTACAATATAATGTTTATTCCTAGATTTTCAACTCCATGAAAAGAACTCTGTCTTTTTACCATTGTATTTCCAAAGTTTAGCAAAAGAGCTAGCTCATAATAGGTGCTAATGAATATCATTTGCCTAAATTATGTAATATGTGAAATATGCTTTTAAGTTCTCTTCAAGAATACCAAAGTGTTCCCAGACACATTTTATTTTAAAAGGGTGAATGGTTGGAGAAATAATATCAACAGCATATTTATGACAATCCCATTCTAACTTTCATGAAATATATGATCTTAGATACATTTGTTTTTTGTAAATGTAACTCCTTTGGGAAAGACCATATTAATCACAATTATCCTCTGGATACATATAATCAGCTAGGTGGGAAAAGCCACCATATCTCATTATTTACTTCTTTCAACTATATTTCTAAATAATCTAAGATAATGATTTTTTAATACTTGTAACATACTGTATACCTGTAATAAGTATAACTGAATCAACAAGGACCTATTTTTCTCTATATAATTATGTATAACATTATATGTATTATAATTTATACTTATATATATATAAATTTTATACTTATATAAAATACTTAAATTATATATATAAATTTGGGAGATTATATTTGTGATATATCTATAGTCACGTATTTGTAATAGTTACAGAATATTGATATAGATATGGATACAGTTATATTACCTAAGACTTACTGAAGTCCAGCAATATCAGACAATTTAACTGAAATCAAAGATAATTACACAGAAGTCTCGCTTTAAGTCCTTGGATGCAGTAGAAAATAATAGTTAAATACCAAAAACTGCTATTAGATCTGGGTTCAAGTTTTGTTTGCCCTTATTAATTTTGGAAGCACACACAAACACACACACATATATATTTCCTTTAAGCTTTAATAGTTTTAGTCTTTTTTTTTAAAGGTGGTCAGTTTTAATCTTTATAATGAGACTTATTGAGAACATAGGCTATCATAAGAATTGTATAAGATAAAACAGGTAAAAACAGTGCAGTATCAACATACATAAGAATTCAGTAAAGACCAAGAGTACTACAAATGGAGAGAATTAAGGGATGACATTCCAAAAGAAGAACTGAAACAAATAAAACTGTATATTCAGGGAAACAATGAAATATAAATATTTGGAGAGTCATGTGAGTTAAACTGTCAAAAGTTAGTTCATGCTCAGAAAATGGAGAATCTAAACACTAGACTGAAAGGTTGAATTTGGTGCTAAAAACAATGGACTCCATTGAGGAAGGGATGTGTAGCCTTGTCCTTTTTTAGTTTATATGTTTAGATTTCACTATACTGAGATAACTGCCATAGTTTATTATGCTTATATAGAGCAAATAATTAATCTTTCCTCAAATGTGGATAATTGAGAGGGTTTATATTAGAGTAACTAATCAAGCCTTTAGAAGAAAAGTAAGCCCTTAATCAAAATATTCCCTCTAAATACTGGCTAATTACCAAGTATAATATTCTGCTTAGCAATTTTGAAAGCAGAATATAGTACAAACATTTAAATAAATACCAACAGTGAAGGTATATTTAGTAACCTTTCTTTGTCAATAGTGTGTTAGTCATTACTTAGTCTTTTTTAATGTTCGCTTATGTTTTTCTATTGGGATCACAGTTTAGGGAAAAATCCTTTTCTCTTAGGTTTATGTAATTAATTGACAGAGATTTTGTTCAAAAGGAAAACATTGTTTTATCTCTAGTCACCAACAGAAGAACTTACACAATACAGATACTCAGCAAATACTTACAAATATTTGTTAAGGGAAAGAAGGTAAGAAGGAAAGAAAGAAAATAAAAGGAAATGCCTTTAAAAATATTTTTTCTGTCCATAGAGGTTATGTGTTATAATAGTGTTTATTCATAGAGCTGCTTTTTATTTCTCTGGGCATTTATAAACAGTCACTGTGAAAGGGAGACAGGTATCTTTATAAAGGTTTTATACAGGGTTGAAGTGGGAAAAGCTATATTTTAAATACTGGAGTCTAGACCAGACTGAAGAGCGAGCATGTTTTCCTGCATAATAAAGGTGTGATTGACCCAAAGCTCTCCACTCAGGAAAGTGTTATTACAGCTACAATATGGAGATTCCTCGCAATGTCCTTACACATATCATTTTTCACCTGTTTTCTCTTTAGCAAAGACTCCATTGTCACGTGAATTTAGTTTCAGACTATTCCCAAAAAGGTTAAGCCCTTGTTTCAGAGAATATAGCACGGTTGGAAGTTAGGGAAGGCAATAAATTGGAGTGGGTCACGTGTCTGGTCCTCTCATATGGAACTCTCCATAAGGATAAAAATTCTTTCTTATAGACTGAATCTTCACACATTAACAAAATGTGACCTTATTGCTGGGATAATTAGAGATTCAACCAACCATCATGTTATAATCACTACAAGCAACATAAGCAACCTAGCTTTTCTGTCTCACATCACAAGAATATACAGATATGTCTCATCTTATTGGGTTTTCTCATACTTTGATTTGGAGATTTTTTTTTGTTTGTTTGTTTTAACAGGTTGAAGGTTTGTGGCAACCCTGTGTGGATCAAATCTATAGATACCATTTTTCTAAGAGTGGAAGCTCATTTCACAATTCTTTTTCACAATTTGCAATTCTCATAATATTTCAAAGATCTTCATTATTGTTATGTTTGTTATGGTGATCTATGATCAGTGAATATTGATGGCACTATTGCAATTGCTTGTGAGTAGCACAAACTATGCCCATAGATGGTAACAACTTTAGTTGATAAATGGGTGGGTTTCCACTACTTCACAGACCAGCTTCCCTATTCCCCAAGACATTACAACATTGTAATTAGGTCAATAAAGATTTCTAATTCTGATCAAAAGTTAGATGCTATTAAGCTAAGTGAGGATGACTTGTGAAAAGCTGAGATAGACCAAAATCTAATTGTCTTGCACCAAACAGCTAATTATTTTGAGAATGCAAAGAAAAACCATTGAGAGCAATGAAAAGTGTTACTTCCATGAATCCACACATGATAAGAAAGTGAAATTACATTGTTGCTGATGTGGAGAAGGTTTTATTGGTCTGGAGATATCAAACCAGTCACAATGTTCTCTTAAGCTAAAGTTTCTTTCAAAGAAAAGTCCTAAATTTCTCCAATTTCATGAAGACTAAGATAAGAGAGGTGAGGAAATTGAAGAAAAGCTTGAAGCTTGCAGAGGTTGGTTCATGAGATTTAAGGAACATCTTGGCAAATGTGATGTAGAAGTTGCACCAAAATATACAGAAGATCTCACTGAAATAGCTGCTGCCATTGGCTATATTAAGTTACAGATTTAAGCGTACATGAAACAATATTATATTGGCAGAGAGCCATCTACCATCTAGGATTTTAACAGCTAGGTTGTGGTTTACTGAATATTTTAAGCTCACTATTGATGTTGCTCAGGAAAAAAGATTCCTTTCAAAATATTATAGCTTATGGTCAACACCCTTGGTAACCTCAAAATTCGGATAGCGATGATCATTTGCAAACTTGTTAACACAACATCCATTCTGCAATCCATGGACCAAGAATTCATTCTGATGTTGAAGTGTTTGATGTTATTGATTAAGAAATAAATTTCATAGGACTACAGCTGTTCTTAGTGATTTTGCTGATGGATCTGGGCAGAGTGAATTGAAAATCTTCTGGAAAGAATTCACTTTCTAGATATCATTAAGATTATTTGGAATTCAATGGAAAAGATCAATGTATCAATATTAACTTATTGGGATAATCTCTTAATCTAGTGAAATGCTGAAGTCTCCATCACTGGCAATTTAAAATAGGTTAAATGAGAAGCTGCATTCTCACTATAAAACAGATACAGTTAACAGAATATAAATTACAAATCAACAGTAGTATAGAAGTTACTTTTCAGAGAAATTTTACTTTTATATTATTTTGAGCTTTTCTAAAATAAAGGTCCACTTGACATAAAAAATAAGAGAGAAGAAATGCATGAGGAATCACTCTGCAGAGATTGCATACTTTCATCATCAGACCACCATTATTTGAATAATAAAAATTGCTCCACAAGGGAATTCAAGGGGAAAAGCCCTATACTTTGTCTGTTTAGATTGTGAAGTGTATCTATTACTGACTACGGTTTCAAGTGAGGAAACACTTGAAAGACAGAAGGATTGATGACTGTAAAGGGAGCGACTGAAAATGTTCAGAGGAAAGAAACAGTACAGACTGTTATTTGATATTGGGGGGAAGTGGGCAAAATAGGACAGGAAGCTACAGAAAGAAGGAAAGTTGAGGGCAGACATTTCTCAGTGAAGACTTTTTTTAAACATGAAATACATAGAACATTCTAGTCAACCATGAGATCGCAGGGAATCGAGAGATGATTTAACAACTTTGCTCCCAGGTGCTCAAACTGCAGGCTAATAAATAAGCATTTGCTATGTAGTGACTATCTGATAGGAGAATTAGTCATAAATCTTATACTTAGCAGACTTTGACTGGTTCCCCTAGACAAACTGGGCCAGCTGCTCTTGCTGAACTTCTCATCCCAAATTGAATTCCTTCTTGCAAATTTAAATCTGATTTGAGAAATGGTTCCAAAACATATTATTAAAATTATGACATAAAAATTTCACCTCTATACAATAGAGAGTGCACTCATTTAAACCTGTTCCAAAAATTAAAGCATGTAGGAGGACAAGAGAGGTTAAGATAGACAAGCCTTCCTCAAGTTTCTTTTATACAATTTTTCAAAAAACTTTGAACAAAGTGTAAAAAAAAGAATTGTGCAATTATTCCAATTGCACAACGTAATGGTTTCAGCTGCATTCTTCGAGAATATTTTGAGATCCTCTAAAGTCAAGTCCCATTTAACACAGAGAAAGTGAAAAAGAAAGTTCAGAAAGATTTTAGCGGTTTACAAAGGTATTTGATTCTACTACTGTGAATTGCTTTCCTTATAGTCAACTTTGGCTCTATTAGCCTTAATTAGGGGCTTATTGGTGTCTGACCTCTTAAGGTCCTTAGGTCTGTGACTGCTGTAGATTAACAGGTCACTGCAGTGAGTATTTGTTATCACACACACGTTGCACGAAGATTCAAACACCACCTTAAAATTTATTTTGTACAACACTTGGGTACCAACATGGACTTTTTCAACATAAATAAGCTCCCTAGAAACTCCCAATCAAGTCAGCTTGAAACCATGAACCACTTGCACACTCCAAAACTTTAACACCGTCAAAGCAAATGATAACTACCTGCTTGAGGCCTCTGTCTAATGAGATGCCCTGAGGAAATCGCACAAACACCAAACTTGGTCTGAAAACTGTCCAGACATGATATTTTACTAAAAAGGGAAAACATTTCCTCTTCTATGTCTCTGGGGTTGGAACTAACAGTAAACTCCTAATTTTGTTTATTCATTCGTGGAGCTCTAGCATTCTCTCCATTGCAAAGCAAACTTCCAAATAACTTCTTCCTGCCTCCTTCACTCCCTGACTGCAACTCTCCCTCTCTTCACTAGCCTCAAATGGAAATTACTCTACTAAACGCTGAAATTCCTTTGGCAGAAGGATTTTCTTTTAACTTCTGCCTTCCTTAACTTCAGGGACCATTAGAAGACTGACTCCAATTTTTTTCTTTTAAATTTCCAGCATAGGGAAAGAAAGATAAAAATCCTTTATACTCTTGAGAGTGTTCCCAAGCATTACTTTAAATCCTGCTTTGCTATCAGTTTTCCTGCTTCCAAGCAGGAACCTCCTCTTAGCCAGAAGACTCCCATATGTTTATGTTAAATACTTATAGTCGTGTGCTCTGCACACCCAACTTATCATTTCAACTCCTCATACCCTTGTCTCAGAGTTTTCTTCTTTAACTGGTTAAACCTTGACCTTTGATTTCACCCATTTAACTATTTAACTATATGGTAATTGGTGCCTCACTGTACTGATGAGTATTCATTAGATGAATACATTTGTAAGACTTCAAATTATACTCTAGTGTGATTGCTTTCAAAGTAGGTAGTCCAGAAAAAATACTTCCACAAGTAGATTTTCGGTTTGCTGGATCATCTTTAGTCCACATGTCACTCCTTTTAGCTTCTATCTTAACTTTGTGTCACTGACAGGCAGCACAAGTCAAAAAGGGTTGTCAAACATGTATTAGACTGGTGTCAGTAATTTTAGTATGTGTCTTATAGGGAGGTGATGTTTTACCGTGCAAATGGAAAAAATAATCAACAATTTTTCTAAAGCATTTATCTTCATGTTTTCCTCACTAATATGCTCCACTATGTTAATATTTTAAAAATATTTTAAAAACCAGAATTTAGAAATTATGTTTTTAATGGCATGGTAGAAATTTATATTTTTATAGTGTTATTAAGTATTTATTTATATTTCTATCTTTCCCTAAAATCTAAAGTGTCTAAAAGTCTTGTGAGTAAACATCAATATGGCCCATAAGACTGTAATTTAAGAAATCTACATTACCAGTATGAACACTTGTTGATTGCTACAGAGTTGCTGAATACATTCTTTAAACTGTCAACTTGCATATAGGCAGTGTCTGCCCCACATCATTGACCTTCAAATTATACTTTGTGTCAATTTTGCATATTCTGCGTTTCCAACTAATTTTCATTAGGACAGAAATAACATCTTATATAATATTCCCAGTGTCAGCATGAGCAATGTAGTCATCATAGTAGGTACCTAAAAGTACCAGTGAGATCAACTTGGAATAAACATTTTAAAAAGTGCACTTAAAAAAAAAACACCTTTCTTAGATTCTACTGAATTTGCCTCCACTAATAAAGAAGTGGCACTGTTTGACAGCACTAGGGTATCAGTCTGTAAGCAGGCCTTGAGTTCTAGGTCTTGTTTTCTCGCAGATCAGTTCTAAATATTATTATTTACTATACATGTTGATGTTTTGACTGGGTTAAGGTTTTCTTTATAAAAAGATACACAAGTTTGGAGAATTGTTATCTGTTCCCTTGTTTGTTTGTAGAGGAGGAAAGGTCTATTTACCTCATTCCTCCCACAGAACAAAATATTTTATATTTAATATGATACTTTTGAAGCAATAAAAGGCTTCTTATTCATCTTTGTCCCTGTTCCCTCATGCCATGGTATACCCACTTCATAGTGAGTATTGAATAACAGCTTAAATTTTTTTTATAATTAATAATTACAGGAGACTTTTAAATAGTATGATATGAAAATGAGAAACCACAAAGTCAAAAATGGATGAAATTGGTTACATAAAATTTTACATGGGTAATAAAACACAATAAACAAATCCAAAGGATAAAATATAAACACAAAAAATATATTCAAGATATATGACAAAGGGCTAGTGTTCCTAATATAAAAAGCTCTTATGAATCTAATTTTTAAAATGAACAGGCCAATAAAATATGAGCAAAAGTCAAATAAGTGAGTACTAATGATCACAAACATGTAAAACTGTTTTCACTAATAGTTAAAACAAATTAAGTAACATCATTTTCTACTCATCATATCACCAAAGAATCAAATGAATGATAAAAAGAGTGATACATATTTTTATAAGGATACAGAAAAACATGCCTTCATTTGCTTTGTATAAGAAAAAAAATGGCAAAGAAAAGTAGGTGGACTTGATAATATCTTTTAAAATGTAAATGTGCTAAAAAAAAAAAAAAGAAAAACCTAAATTTAAGAATTAGGAATTTATCCAGAGATGAGCTGTCATAAATATGAAAGCGTACAGGTGAAATGTTATTACAGTATCAATAATCATGACATCCCATAATCTAATATGCCTCTATAAGAGTTTGGCAAAATATATTTAAATGAAGTAAACTTCATGTGTGGCTATAAAAAAGTGTCAAAATCATTTTAAACATAAAAGCAAGTTGTGGTCCTATTTAATAATTTTATAAAATTAAAATGTACTTAAAAATATCCTAGAATATTGGCTCCACCAATATGAACACTGACTAGGCAAACCTTTTCTCAACTACAAGTGTCTTTTGAAATTAAGAGAGTGGTAAAATATTAGCAACAGTTGTAAAAATCTTGTTAAACATGAAACAAAGCAAAGAAAATCCCTAAAAGCCAGAGTCTAGAGGGACCTTAAAGCCTCCATGTTCTGGTCAAACAGACTTATGCCAACCAACAGGATGCTGTAGCAGATGCTGAGTGATCCCTATCCACAACCCTTGGGTTTTAGGGTGTTACTGTTGCTTTTCAACAGCCAGGATTCCATCTCTGCAACTTAAGACTTTCTCTCCCAAACTCTAAGAATCTGCTGATCATACCTGGCATGTTGAAAATGTCAGAGAATAGTTATCTTTTCCTCTCCCTGCCCTTGTAACCCTCAACCAGTGACTCCCAGATACAGTGTATAAATATACCACTCCTGTCACCCCTCGTGGTAGGTTAATTATGAGGCACAGCTTTGCACCATTTCTCAGAGTTCCCCACTTTAATTGACCACTGATGTTTTGGCCTAAAAACACACTCTCTTAATAGGTTTCTTTCACCTCCCTTTCTGCTCATTTTCCTTGTGTTTTGGTAGGATTCTATGTCTCCCCTTCCTCACCCTTGCTAAGAATTTATTTACCTTTGAGTTCTTATCTTAGGATTTATCTCTAGGGGAACCAAAACTAAGAAAGATATTAGTGGCTTGTAAGAGCTAGGGTATAGGGCTGACAATACCCTGTCCATTCACTTACTAAAGAGAAGAAACTGCAAGTAAGAACCTTGCGTTAAAATGACCCTGGATTGCCCCACAGGGAAACAAGGAATAAAGGTCTGTGATCATCATTCCAGGAAAATGACAAGTCAGTTTCAATGTGTTGTACAAGGAGGAAACAAACCTCACATGAGAAATTGAAAATCAAGACTTAAGACATCTGAATGGCATCAGGAATGCAAAGTGGAAATATGTAGATGTGAATTGATTTTAGAATGACAACATTCCTAGGTGTTATTTGAAAGCAAACCCAGAACAAGTAAGGCATGGAAAAAGCAAATCAAATTTGAATCTAAACTAAACAATTTAAATCTCCCCAATAAAAGGGGAAAAAAAGCAAATTCATCAAGTATCAGAAAACTGAAGAATTAAAACATCAGTGACTAGAACAATTTGAAAAACCCACAAATAAAGTGGACAAAACATTATTGCTGATAAATGCTTTCATGCCTTAAATCCACAATTATAGGGGAAAAATGGGGGCACGGACATAGGAATGAGAACAATCTTTAAATAACAAATACATCTAGAAATGAGAAATAAATTCATTGAAGATGAAAACTCAAATATGAATCAAAAGCAGTGTGGACTTCGTTCCAATGATTACTGAGCCAGAGGAGAAATTGAAGATAAATGTTTTCAATAAAATACAGTAAAACAAATATACAGTAAATATGAACGGGCGTTTAAGAGAAGAGGACAATAATAGGAGATCGCCGCACATATATGTAACAGAAGTTCAAAAGAGGGAGAAAGACTGGTTCATGCAATTTTCAGAGAAAATGTAGCGGAAACGTTAGCAGATTTGAAAAAAACATATGAAGCAAAGAAGAAATATGAGACACTAAGGCAGGATAAATAAAAGTAAATCTAGATGTTTTAGGAACCTGCAGGGGATGAAAAGCAGAGTGTGGCAACCCTCAGTTCCTCTGCAAAGGACGTGCAGCTGAGTGCAGCCAGCGGCTTCCAGCAACTTCCAGCTGTGGCACCTCCAGGATCCACCACAGTGTTTACATGGAGGCCGCTCGCCCCAGATTCCTCCCAGGCAATGCCCGGCGTGACGGGACACAATAATTCCGTCCTGGCGGCCCAGTGCCAAACTCTCTAACAAGCGGCTGACTTGGGAGAGCAATGAACTTGGCTGAAGCTCTGGAACTGCACTGCAGGCCCAGCCTCTTTCTGCACCAAACTCCCTTGCTCTCCCTCGCTCTTCAGAGTCAGACCTGCACCATGGTCTCAGCCTCTCCCTGTGTACTCCTGCTGCTTCTGCCCTTGGTCCTTCACGGGTCGTTTCTCCTAAGAAATTCTTTGTATTTCTAACGTTGTCTTGGAGTGCGCTTTGCAGAGGAAACACGGGAAAACTAAAAGCCTAAAAGTCACCCGAAAACACAAAGCACCACAAACTACCAAACTCAGAAAAGTTTTATCAGCAATAATAGATTAGATGTAAGTGAAGATCATCAATGAAGTGTTAAGAGGAAATGATGACAATACTCTATCTTATTAAATCATCTTATTAAATCATGACGAGGATTCAAAAAGACTTCTTCAGTGTAAACACTGATCATGTTTACTAATTAAAGATCATCGAAGAAAGAATTTGAACCTAGAGAGAACAGAGATGTAAGAAGAAATGTCGAGCAAATGTTAAAAACTATAGGTTATCCTATGCTGGCATTTGTTTCAAAAATTAAAAAAAAAAAAAAAACCAATTCAGAATTATAAAAAATAAGATAGAACTTCAGTATAGACAAAAATAGCATAGCTTCTTATGTGAGCATGCCCTGATTGAGGGAGTTTCCTTATATTATCGTCCGGTGTGATGAAGATATTGAATAAATATTTAACTTAACTCTAGTTAAGTTAAAACTTTAGTCTTAACTCTAGTATGAATGCTAAATAATCTCTGATAACCAAAGAAGTAAAATGTCTAATATTAAAATAATAGAGTGAAAATGAATTTAAAAATTGATCCAACTAGTAGAAGGAAGAAGAAAGTAAGTAACTAAAAAAGCATGATGAATAGAAGATCACAGTTAAAATTTAATAAATCAGAATATATGTATAATTTTGCTTATAGTTAGAAGTCTCCAGTTGAACTGAAAAATAAAACTGAGTGGTATGTTATCTTTAAAAAAAAAAGTACCAACACTTGGCATTTGCAGAAATGCTGAGATGATGAAAAAATATATTAGGAAAATATTAGCCAAAAGAATTGGAATAGCAGATTTTAATGTTAGAAAATTAATAGACTAGACTTCACAGTCAAAAATAACAGTAGCAAGATAATCATTCTGAATTTGTACTCTTTTAGGCATACCTCAAAGTGTACACTGGCAAAACTGACAGAGTAATAAGGATAAATTTACAGTCTATAACTACAGCAGAGACTTTAATCTACTCATTACAGTCATTGCTTCAATAGTGAAAATACCAGGGAATCCCTGTCAAATAATTCAAACAAGACATCGTCACCAAACTTGATCTGATGACTTTCTCAAAACAATTACAGAAGACATCTTATTTTCACAATGGACTTTAAAAATGTATTTTTAATCGGTAATTTGGGATACCCCATCAGTTACTATCACCATAATGTACCCACACACTCACCCAGAATCCACTACCATAGGCCATTTTGCTTCCTTCCTGCTTTGTTCCTACCCTTCCCCAATGCTCTTTTTACCCTTTTCCCACCTTCTTCCCTCCCCCCATGCTTCGATTATGTAGCCAGCGATCAGGAGTCATTAATATGACTATTAATCTAGTCACTTTATATTCCACATATTAGTGAATTTTTTTTTTACAAAATTAGTGAGATATGGCATCTGATAGCAAAAGAGAACAATCCAGTTTAGACGTTTTCAAGTAACCTTCAAAATAATTAATGAATAGAACAAAATTGTGGAAATGAATATGTACGAATGAATCAACAATGAATATGCCATATATTAAAGATGATGACATGCCATTTAAAGGAATTTGGAGGGACACTTAGAACTTGGGATGTATTAATTAGGAAGGAAGAGAAATCAAAGCTCATCATTTGAGTAAATGAAAAGTCAGTAGAATACCAAACCACTGGGTTAAAGATAGAAATTAACAAGGTAGGAAAAAAATGAGTTGCCCCTCAGCAAGCCCATGCCTTCCACCTCTGCCACTTGCTCTCATCATGCCCTCTGACTAGAATGCTCTTTCCACACCTCTTCAATGGTTCATTTTCAACTCCCTTTGGTCTCTTTTAAATGCTCTTGTGCTGTGGGTGCCTGGGTGGTGGGTGTAGAATAGTGACAAACCCCTGAAGAAGCAGATACTGTACTTCTGTGTCAGTGACAGTGTGTAAACCAATGTCACCTTAGTAAAAAAAAATGCACAGTAAGGAAAGATATCAGGAAAAATAAAAATGATAAAATAAAATAAAAATAAAGACAAAATTATTATCTTCTGTGAGGCCTCCCAAGTATCCCTTTAAATTTTCTACATTCCTTCATCGTCTTCCCTGCTCTGTTTCCTATATAATAATGATCATGATCGTCTTTTACACAAGCAATTAATTTATGGCATCCTATCTTCTTTTATCTATTTCGGTCACTGCTGAATCTGCAGATGCCTACAATAGTGTCTAGCTTAGCAGTTTCCACAAATATCTGTACAATGAATGAATGAATGATGTTCTCTAGATGGTGGGTATATTTATTGACCATATCTTTTCTATTGTTTTCTGTGCATTTGAAATATTTGCAGTTAAAATATAAAACTTTTTGCTAAAAGAAAAATATCTATTTCTATGAATATAAAAGTAAAATATTAACAATAATTATCCATATTATATTTTCTTCATGAGAAATTTTCCTAACTCTTACAAAATGCTAATATTCTTCTATAATCACAGCAAAGATAAAAATAATATGCACTAAGTAAATGATATATGCCTTGTTCATATACTGAGTAGATTATGTTACTGTTTTAAGGAACCTACTCTTTTCTAGAATTAGTGAAATTCCAAGTACTATATCAAACTATAAAACTATTAAAGAACACTATAAAAGATGCCAAAAGAATCCTTCAAGCAATTTAGGCAAATAAACAAATGACGTACTAAAAATTCCATGATAAAAATAATCCACAGAACACAGTATCATTTCAGTGAAAAAAATATTCTTGGATTCACATGTTAAGTTTAAAAATTCTGGCGACAGAGGGAATATCTGAAGGTACTGGGGGGACGTCTAATATATTTTATCTGTGTTGTCATATTGTGTTTGTTAATGATTTCTGAATTCAGATGTATCGTCTGAAAATTTAGAAATTTGCAACAGAGAACATGAAGGAAGTTAAATAGTAATTGCCACTTTTTGTTACATTGATTTTGTTTTCAGCTCTGTTCCTTCATTATCAGTGTAAGTACAGTAATCAGATAGTTTACTTCCAAGAAGTGATTGTTTGCATGAACTATTACCAGAATAATTTTTTACTTAAGTCAATTCACTGACACAAGAGTAATTACAGAAAATTAATCCAAATCATATCATCAAAACACTGCTGGATTAGATAACACACCAAAACACAAAAATTATTCTGTCACATAGAACAATTCCTAGTTATGAATAAAATATAAGCCCAAGTAATTGTGATCTACTGACTACGAAATTTTGGAAAGAGAAATCTACCTATAAGATTTAGATACAAATTGATGAGAAACACAGCGATTTTTCTCAGTAGTAGTGTAGTATCAATTCAGGTTTTTGGAAGTTCATTTGCAAGGTGAATACAATTTATAACTAATTAAAAAGGTGATTAAGATGGTAGAGAGGTGATATTCCAGGTGAAATTACTGTGGTAGACTTAAATTACTGTGTTTATACAATTTTGGGTCATCTTTATGTAACAGATCTACTTCAAACAGAATAAATTTGCCTTGTGAGATTCGTTAGCTAGGGAGGAGCCACAAAGTTGGATTTCCTTCCTTCTGTTATCTTGAAGCCAAGACCATTAACTAAACAAATTAAAAAGGAAACCAGATTTCTAACTTAAAAAAAAAATTCTATGAATACTTGTGCTTGAAAGATCATATTAACCAGAAAAGTCATACAAATTGTATGACATACATTTTTTTTTTCTGTATGGTTTTGCTTGGCAGATTCTTATGTGAAATCGAAAGTATCCTTAAAAGACAATAGCAGTATGAGTCTGATTAAGTATCCTTAAAAGGCATACTTTTAAGTATCCTTAAAATCAATAGCAGTATGTGGACGATTCTGCAAGGGAAATCATAAGCAATATCATTGTTGAGAAGTCATCGATAAAGTCATGTAATCTTAAGCAAGAATTCCCCCTGATTAAGCACAAGAGCTAACACAGTAAGTAATGATTTGTAAAGAATTTCAGGATAATTTTCTCGAAGTAAATTACAAGGATGTGACTGATTTTTTTCATAGGAGATAAAACTTGCTAAAGCAACTGAACCCTGCTCTGGAAGTACTCTGGAAGTCCTTTAGTAATTTGGAATTCAATCATTTTTAATAACTCACAGAGGCATCTGCTAGGAAACATTGGAAGAATGACTGTGGTGACCAAATCACAACATTATGAATGACTTATTCTGAATTGTTTGAATGAGTTGTTCTCTTTCAAGTTTTATTTTATGTTTGTTTGACATTAATAAAATCTTGCCATTCATCTTTTTCTAAATCATTAATTAAAGTATAAGCCAAAGAGAGGGTATGAGACCACAAAACACGATAATGGTGGATAGTAGTAGTTAATCGTGACTTAGGTCTTTCCACTACACACAGTGCAGCTTGTAAACACATATTTTCCATATATACACATGATCAACTTCACCTTAAATAGCATGAGTTTGAACTGAGTGGATCGACTTACACAAAGTTTTTTGTAAGTTGACAATATATTATTAATAAGTCTTACAAGAGCATTTTCTTCCAAATTTTCTTAATAAAAAATTCCTTTTTTTCTAGCTTACTTTATTGTAGGAATACAATATATAATAACACCACATGCAAAGTATGTGTTAATGGACTGTTTATGTTATCAATAAAGCTCTGGGTAACAGTAGATAGATCACAATCCAATTTGAGGAATTAAAAGTTATGAGGATTTTCCACTGCATTGGGGTTTGGAACCCCTATATTCCACATTGTTTGAGTTAACTGTGTATCAACCTATATACATAAAAACATTATATATATATCAACTTATCCTTACAACAAAGCACTGATGGATTTTCATAGCCAAAATAAAGTGAGTGGAAACTGAGCCACAGATTCAGTAGCAATTCCTCTTAATTACAGTAAAGGTGAATGTTAGTGTTAAGACTAGAGTTTGAGTTTTATATCTTTTCTCAGGATTATGTCCCTCAATTCCTATAACTATGCTTTCCACAAACACAGACAGCCTTATATGTGACTGTGGTCTCACAGTCCTTTCTCTGGCCCTACCATCAGGCAACTCCCATTCTTGCTTTTTCCAAACCCAAATACGAGAAGAAAATGTGTTTCTAGTATCTTAAAAGTGAAAGCAGATTTTCCCCATAAACCTGCTTCTAATTGCTCAGAGTTAATGTACCTTCCACATGGATTCACAGCTTCTTGCCTTATGCACGTTTTGCTGGACTGCTTAGATATCAAACTATCATAAATAACATAATGTCTATGAAACTTCTCTTTCAGTTCTAGAGTTTTGTATTAAAACAGAAGTTTGTAAACTGTATGTGTGTGTGTAAATGGAGTCACTACTACTTCCTTTGAAGGAAAATATATCATAAGGACTCAATTTAAAGCCACTAACTTCTCACTAGGGCTATGAGAAGTGCCCAAACTAAACTAAAAACTATGATTGTGCTAAAACCATCTGAGAATTAAGTTGGAATGGCATTTTCATATTATAGTGTCTTTGTGTTGTTTTCAAGTATATATAGAAAATTCCTGTCATCAGGGTCCAAGTCGGAAGACTCAGCCCCTCACCACTAGGAATGTATAAAGAGGTTTTCATGGTCACAGTCTTCTGAAGAATAAGCTCTGGCATCGCTCCAGTGATATAGGCAGTACCATGTAAAAAGCAGAAACATTTCCTGGTTCCTCCTCTCTTAATTCTAGATGCTGGTGGAAGATTTAGTGTTACACCTGCTTCCTATTTACATTGTCTTTTGAGGTGAATTCATCTCATGCCAAAGCTCTAAATAGCACATGTATTGATAAAGCAAAATTCAAGTGTGACCTCACCCCTGAACATGGTCTTCATGTCTGTTTCACTAATAAGCACCACAAACTCTGTATCCTAAAGAGAACTCCTAACTGCTTCCTGCATTGTCTCCTTCATCCTCCCACTCTCTTCCCCACCCATTAAAAATGGTGTCAAAAACTAGAAATAATCAACCTCATACACTCTTTCCCACCCATGGAAAATGGTGTCAAGAAACTAGCAAGTCATCAATTTTTCTCAAATTTATTCTATTTAAGGACATAGCCCAATTTATAAAGAACTAACTTATCATAGAACATATACACACAACACATACACAATCATTTATTCTTTGTAGCAATATTACAAGGGAGGCACAAATTTGCATCCTTCAATTTTACAAATGAAACCGATAATAAATTGCTTATAATAGGTTAGGGTGTCAGGTAGGATGTGAATGCTGGGGAGCACAGCTCTAGGAACTGGGATTATGAGCACTGTGTATTGCTATCCTGTTTGATAGCCAATCTCCCATCCAGCTCATGTGCTGTGCTGTCAGATAATCAAGAAACTTGAACACTGTCCACCACTCATCTGTTTCAGTCTTAGATCGAGTCCTCCCAGCCTCTCCCCTGACCTGCCATGACAACTTCCATTCCTGAACTTGGACCATTCATTTACCCAAGAGATACAGCATCTATTTAATGCATAAGTCAATCAGTATCCATTTCCTTGTCGGCATGTTTCCAGTGACTTCCTGCCTACTATTCAAACCATGCCTTGTAAACCATGCCAGGTAAACTGGACTTAGACCCACTTTAGACCCACTTCCCTCCTGTCATCCTATCATCTCATTTTCCTCCAGTATCTCCCCAGCTGGGAAACTTAACTTGATTCTCAGGACTTTGCTTTTGTGTTATCTCTGCTCAGATCACTCTTTCCCAGTCTTTGCATGAATTTCTTTTTCTCATGGAGCCACAGAGAAGAATCCACTATACTCCCAGTTGGGTATCCACATTTCTACTGCCTGCAACTTGCTATCCCATCACTTTACCTTATTTTCTTCATAGCATTTAGCAATATCTGACAGCATCTGTTGTACCTGCTTATGTACATGTGAGTTGTCAGCCTGCCCTCGCTGGAATGCAAGCACCTCACGGAGACAATGTCTTTCTACAGTCCTAGCCCCTATACCACATTAAGTCTCCAAATACCTTATGGTTGAGTGAATAAATTCTGACCCTGTCACTTAAAGCAGTGACCTCAGACTAATTATTTAGTAAATGAAGTCTGAATGCATCAATATGGGAATAAACATACTAGGTATTGGAGATTTTCTAAGGACATTTGAGAGAGTTAAGCAGAAATTAAAATGTTCCCTAAGACTATATACTTCATGAATTAAATATATTAAAACCAGGGATTAATTTTATAGTTTATTATTTTTATAGTTTATTTGTATACAGATATTTAGGAAGTTACATACCTGTCAAAAGAATCTATGAATATCTACTCCAGTAATATCATATTACATATAATTCTAAGTTCTATTAACTAAAGGACTAGTATAACATACCAATGATCTAACTATTTATGCCCATATTATACATGTATATACATATATATGTTTGTACATATAAATATTTGTATGTGTACATATATATGGTGAAACCAGGAAATTATTGCTATTTACTATTGAAATTATGGCTATTTGACTATGTAGGGCCCATACTGCTCATTTCAATGGTTTCATCTTACATCTAGATCTACATATAAATATATATAGAAAAGGATATATAGGTATATTTACTTGCATGCACCTTGATTAACAAGAAAATAGAAGCAACTAAATATTTATTTGAGGGTCTTGTAGTAAAAAAAAAATAATTGAGCCAGTAGAGTTACAGCACTTAGATCAAGCCAAGTAAGAGAAAGTGTAAGCTATTTAGTCTAAGATTCAAATTTTTTTGAGCCTACATAATATTTGCTTTGCTCCAACACTAACCACAGTGCAGGTGATGCTTGGGGACTAGAGAGGAAAACATACATAATTCTAGGTGCTCCTACAACCAACTTGCTTTAAAATTTTCTTTTGCATTGACACAGCAAACCATTCTCTTAATAGAATACAGGCACCCAGGTGGTGATAATCACTACTAGCATGACCAGGAGCAAATGTTTGATATCATCATTGAGGCATCAAGCAGTGGAATGATGGACAAGACAAAGGCAGCCTCAGCTATGAGCTATTGGAATTCATCTTGATATACCAAAAAAGTTTTTCCAGGACTCTCAAACAAATGAAAATGGAACTAATATTCATTTCAGCAATTCCACTCAAGGGATTCTACCCAAAGGACACCAAAACACTAATTGAAATGGACACCTGAACACCTATGTTTATTCATAGTAACCAAATGCTCCAAACTTCCCAAATGCTCCCAAAAGCTTCCTAAACATCCCAAATGCTTCAAATCTTATTAGGCAATCAAAAGGTTGTGATATATTTACACAATGGAATATTATTCAGCAATCAAAAAAGCAAACTTGATACATTTGTGGCAACAGGATGGAGCTAGAAGGAATCATGCTAGTTGAAATAAGCCAAAAAGGAAAAGACAAAAACCAGATCATCTGAGTGGGATAAAAGACAAATAAACAAAAGGACAAGAAAAAGTTAAAATTAACAAACTGACAACAGAACTAAAGCATACAGCTAAGGAGGGAAGGAGATATCAGAGAAGGGAAGAGTACAAAAGATCAGGATGATGGTTCATGGGTGGTATGGTGATGGGAGAATCCTGGGGAATTCAACCATGTAAATATATATATATATATATATATATATATATATATATATATATACACACACACACACACATACATATGTAAACAACAACAACAAAAAACTTCCCCTAGTATAAGCCTTAATTGGAAAAACAAAAATCCTATGATATGAGACCACTAAGAGAAAGCTGATATAAGTTTAGGTCCATTTTGCAGTTAGAGAATAATTAAAGTCATTTTACTTCAGATTGCCTGAATAATCTAAATGAACATCAAAATTACCAGGATTATAAATTTTTAAATGTAATTAGACACTCTAAATTACTTTAAAATTGATATGGATTTAATTCTGCTTTTCTCTAAGTAACATTAAATATCTTTTCTGTTGCAAGCACAGCAAACAACTCATACAACTTTTGTAAGAATTTGAAGAAGTAGGAATTACAAACTGTGCATTATTACTATTTATTTGTAATGAATATTTATTTGTAATAAATCAATAACTTGGAATAACTGTTATTTCTCCACAATATGATAAAATTAAAAATGTCTTCTCAGTTCAAAAATTCATTGAATAACACTGATAAATAACTTAGTCCTTTGGTTTAAATATTAAGTGAATTTCACTTATTATCAGTAAACTATATCATTAATTAAAATGCTAACATTTCCTAAAACAGCACTTATTAATGTGGTTTTAGGATGTATTTGATAATGTATTTGGTAATTATTCTAATTGATTCTTTTTAAAATATAATGTTCTTATTTCTATTTTGAAAAGAAAAATACAATGTATGAAATTAAAAACAAACATCTGTTTAAAAAGAAAAGCTATCAAGTATATTTTTCTTAGCTTTTATTATTTCTTCTTTAAACACATACATTTCAGTTTATTTCTAAATTGCTCATAAGTGTTAGTGACAGGACTCTAGTAAGGGGTTAGTTAGCCTATTTTGCATTCAGTATTGGCAACGTCAAATTCACCACTGGACAAATCTACATAAAGTAGTATTAGAAAACAAAGTATCTATGAAAGATCAACAAACTTCCAGAGGCCATAGATAAATACAAAACACCAAAGTCATGGTTTTACACAACTTGATAGGAATTTGACTGTGGTAGCTTAGTTTATGCCTGCATATATATTTTTGCCACTATTTAAATAATGAAATACTTGTTTCACAGGACATGGCTAGTACTGAAAAAATTTTTGATTGTTTACAGCACATATAAACTATCATTTTCATTCAAAGGTATTAGATTTGTATGTATGGAACTGTGAAACAATTTGAATAGTAAAGAAAGTTGCTAAGTGCTCAATACAGCTAGTTAATATCAGTTACTGTATAAAGCATTAACTTTTATATCTAAAAGGTCATAAATCTACAATTAAACAATTCATTTTGATACTTTATTGAGTATTCCTTATTAGTAATATGTTACAGATTGTAAGCAGAGTCTATTACAAATAGTTCTCTGATGTCAGATTTCTTGAAGATATAAGCAGTGATAATATTTGTCAGAGGATTACTGACAAATAAAGATTTAGAATAGGAAATTCCAGTAATAGATTATAATTTTTTTTAAAGTTACATGATGGCTAATATGGCCACAGTGAAATATGAGATGAGCATGTACTTAGCTCATGATTTTGATAAATACAACTTTCTATTTTTAAATTTATTTTGTATATAACTGAAAGGACAAGAAGATAAAAAATCATTTGAAGATTCACATCTGCTATATATTGGAGTATTTTAATGATATATATTATCTTCAATGATCTCTTTTTCTTTCTTTACACATGTTTCAAAAAATATATGACAAGGAAAAATTGGATGGCTGGTATATAAGTCTAAAATCATGAAATTTAAAAAGATACATGTCCCGAATGTTTATTGCCCTATTTACAATTGCCAACATAATGGAAGCAGCCCAAATGCTCCAAAACTGATGAATAGCTGAAAAAAAAGTGGTATATCTATACAATAGAATATTATGTATCAACCAAAGAAGATAAATTTATGTCATTTGCAGCAACATGGATGGAGCTAGAAGGAATCATGTTAGCGGAAATAAGCTAGAAAGAAAAAGAGAAACACAGGATGGTCTCACTTATATGAGGGATACGGGAAAAACAAACAAACAAACGGATAAGAAAAATATAAAACTGCCAACAGAACTGAAGCATAGAGCAAGAGGGGAGGAAGAGGGTGAAAATGGGGAAGGGCACAAAAGATTAAGATGATTCATGGGTGATAAGGTGATGGAGAATCCTCCTGGGTAGACAATGATGTAATTTATATACATGTATGTACATATATATCAAGATATATAGATATATATGTACAATCAACAAAAAAATTAAAACATTTAAAAAATAAAATGAAGTTAATCACTTCATATTAATGCTACCACTTATAATTTAACAGGAACAAATATAAATTCTGTCTGGAGAAAGATATCCTTGGTCTCAAATTATCTCCATATATACTGTCCAATGCTCTATCAGAAATAATGAAGCACATGAAAGACAAGACCATATTATCCAATCCAGAATAGTAGAAGATAATATATGTCAAAAAGATATAAATAAAACTGTTAAAAGATTTAAATATATGTAGTGTAATCAAAGATGATGAGAAAAGATTGAAATTTTGTCAGACCTAGAAATTTAAAAAAGAAATACTAAAAATTATAGAACTGAAAAAATACCAAAATATTCATAGGACATCATGCACTTAAAGCCAAATATGCTAGTATTTCATTAAATTAAAAAGGACTAAAAATGCCACTGAAGGTAAAAATATAATCAGGTTGCATTCAAGCCAAATACAAAATATCTACCACTTGTAAAGAGATATAACTGAAATATAATCATAGGAATTTAAAAACTACAAGAATGAAAAATGATAAATTACACAAAAAGTAATAGAAATTTGGTTGCATAGACTTTAGTATTGACCAGTGTAGAACTGAAGTCAAAACATTAATAAATGAAATCAAAGAGTTTTTTTATTGCAAAAGATTCAGTTCACCAGGAAGAGAACAATTGTAAATTTGTATCTAAGTATTTCTCAGTCCCTTTCCATTATTGTTTCATCCTATTCAGGAAACTTTTTAGATGCTGTTTTTGTCTAATGACCTTCCCTCAAAAAATTTGAATTCCTTGTCTATTATATGTCTATTAATGTGCTAAGTTTGTCGTGGAGGTTCATAAATCACTGTGCCAGAATTTACTTTTTTTGCTCCTTTTGAACAAGTTATCACCCACATGTGAGCACATGATCTAACAGTACAACATCAAAATATTAGTCCAAATTATATAAAATGGTGAATATTCACCCATTTTGACTCACAAAAATTGCTATTCCACACTGTCAATACAATATATAAATGAAGAGACAGCAGAACTAATAGGACAAATAAACAAATTCATTACTATGTAGAAGTTTTATGTGTACCTCTTTCAATAATTGTTAGGAGGAAAAAATCAGTAAAGGCTTAAAGGAGTCAAATAAATGGTTAACAAATATTCTAAGTGACATATATAGTAATGGACCTAACCATAGAAGAACCATTCATGTCAAATAAAAGTGAAACATTTATAAAGTTGACATATATCAGGTCATATATACAAGCTTCAAATGGAGTAGCCAGTATTGAAATAGAAGACATATAATTGCATGGTTTTGGAAAGCATTATTACCTACATAGAAAATCAAAAAATCAACAAGTAAAGTTTTAGAATTCCTAAGTGAGCATAACAAGGTTGTTGGCAGCAATAGTCATAAAAAAGTTCATTGTTTTCCCATTTATCACTAATCAAAAGTTGAAGTTGAATGGTATCATTTAGAATGTGTCTAAATATTAAGTAATCATTAACACAAAGAGCAAGAAATGTGTAAAACAACCATAAAGCAAGCTAAAAGTTGTTATTGAGAGGAATTAACAAAAGAGCACCATAAATGGAGAGATATACTATGTTCATGAATTGGAAGATTCAGGAAAGGTATCTATCTTTCCAAATTGACTTATATATCAGCAGGGTCTTGATTTTTAAGGATGACTTAAATTAATTCT
Organism: Uropsilus gracilis; assembly: GCA_004024945.1. NCBI lineage: Eukaryota > Metazoa > Chordata > Mammalia > Eulipotyphla > Talpidae > Uropsilus > Uropsilus gracilis. Next base: position 21,581 of record PVHY01006936.1, on the reverse strand, counting down.
AAAATTTATATGGAAATGTAGAGAATCAAGAATAGTCAAAATAATAGAGAGCAAGGTTTCACAAAAGAAGTAAATATTTGCAACCTATACAATAATCAAAGATGCCAAAAATATATAAAGAATTTTTATAGATTAATATACACATAACTTGATTAGTCACATGACAGAAAAGATATTTGCATCAATTATATATATGTGGAAAGATACTCAAACTCATTAATGATTGGGAAAGTGAAATTAAGACCAAGTGAAGTTATTACTACACACTTAACAGAAATAGTAATATGTAAGGTTAGTGAGGAAGTGAACTATATCATTTTGTTGGTTGGAATATTACTTATTTTAACTATTTTGAATCTTTTTTTTAATATTCTACTAAAATTAGAACATAGTCTATAACAGATTACTATTTTTCATAGACTATGTTCGCAGAAAAAACAAACATTCCCTATGACCTAGCTATTTTATTCTTAAGTATATATACATATATATCATATATATTGTTGAGTATGTGTACAATATATATGATATATATATACTCAACAATATATATGATATATAGATATAGATATACATATATATATATATATATATACCATAAAACAGGTATAAGAATACTCAGGTCAGCATACTCATGACATTAAAAACTAGACAAAATTAAAATATTTTTCCACTATAAAAGGGGTGAATACAATGTTGCATTTTTAGATGAGTAGACATTATACAGTCATGGAAATAAAAAATGTAATTATACTCAGCAACTTCATAAATTTCATGATATAAAGGTGAATGAAAGGAGGAGGTATGAAAGGTGGCCATAAAGTTCTAGTTCTTGCTTTAGATAATGATTACACCTGCAATAAGTGCTTATACTTTACATATATATTTTGGGTGTTTTTCTATGTATGTGCTATAGTTTAATATAGAAAAATGAAATAAATGACATCTTTCTTAAATTTTTAAAACCACCAAAGTTACTATACACAAAGTGTTAATTTTTATAATTTGTAAACAAATATTACTAGTTGATGCATACACCTGATGCTTCTCTCATTCCCTTTTCTATGCACTTGACAAATAAAACACATTCAATGTTCTCAATAATATTATGAGGCAGGTACTATAAATACCTTCATTTTTTTTAACAAGTAGATTGAAACCCAGAGAGATTAACTACCTTGTTCAGGATCCTAGAACTAACAAGTGACCCAAAATGGATGGCTGTGTTTCTGCACTGTTCACAGTTACACTTTATTGTCGGAGGAAAACTTCTGAAATTGAAAGTGCCAGATTCATCCTAGTGAAAATGAAATAATGTGTTCCTCTCTATATTGGAGCCTCCTGTAAATAAATATCTTCACTTTTTGATACAGATATTTTTATATTTTGGATAGATATAATTATTTTCTCTCTCATGTTTAGCACCTTTATTGATGGAACCTATCAGGGGCAAAAAAAAAAAACCATTAAAATGGAATAAATTTGGAAAATTAATTTATTAAGGAATATAACATTTTTATAAATAATAAGAAATCTGAAATAAACAGGTGGATTTAAAATGTATACGATCAATTAAAATTATCATTAAAAATATGGGGTTGAATACCAATGCTCTCAGCTGTACCTTCTCTGTACCTCTATTTCCTTGCCTTTAAAATGAGCATAGTCAAGGTTTTCCTAACAGAAGTGTTGTGAGATTAAAGTCACTGGACAATTTGTTTTGAATTAAGTGACTAATTACATACAAAAGCCAGTCCAGTTGACTAAATCCTAGAAATTTTAGAAGTCCATGTACTTTATTTTAAACTTACATTTTAGTGACTGGAAAGTCAAGAATGCTGAATAACTTGCCAAAAGCATTACCTTAGTAGTGTTAGTATGTGGAACCGGAACTTGGGCCTTAATGCTTTTTGGAAAAAGTTTGGCCTCTTTGTTTTCTTTCTGTTTTCTCTTCTCTCTTTCTCCATATAAAATATGCAAACTAAATTTTTAAACATTTTATTTTATTGCCATTTAATCCAATAAAAGCATTCATTTTACTTTGTTTTTAAAAATTTACATGAAAGGAGACAATAGATGTTAAGAAAGTCATATTCTCCAATTTTTTTTGTCATGAATGCCACAGGACAAGCTTTTATAAACATTTATCTTCAAGTCTGAGATTGCTCTCCTGCACCCACACACATGGGCACTTGGGGCAACACAGTCAATGAAAAAGCGGGAACTTTCTCAATTGCTGTATTTATAAGCCATTCAACTGTTTTTAATGATTAATGATTTTTAAATAATTGAAGACATTTTATGAGAAAGCTTAGACTATTGGCTCTGGTCATTCAAAAATGCTATCGCACAAAAATTCCTATCTGCTTTAACTTATTCTTTTTGTTTTATTTTGACTTAATTATTCTTTATAACAAACACAATTATAAAATTCACAAACAATATAAAATAAAAAATTGCTAGAGGATCAAAATGATGAGTGCTTACATTTTCCAAATCAAATTATAAACCAAGTTGAAACATATTTCATTGAAAAAGCAGGAACAGTCTCTTGGAAACATAGAAATAGACTATATTTCAATTATAAGAAAAACAACTTTTTTCTGAAATTTCATGGCCTTTTCTAAATCAAGGCATTCTTTAGACCTCTGTATTAATGCAGCATCTCCTTTTATGAGAATGTTTCTCCACTTTTGTGAATGACTAAGTCCTTTCATCTGACTGGACACAGCTGGGCAAATGACATAATGAAAAAGGGAAATGAAAGTCTTTTTTTTTCTTCCAGAAAACCAAGAAATGTATAAATCATATTCAAGCTGAAGTATTAGTTGCTTGCCTGTAAAAACTACACATGTTAATATGAATACTGTTTTCTACTGTTTTGTGAATAAATGTAACTATAATACATTTTTATTTTAGGTCTATACACAGGTTGGTATTTAATGATAAACACCTGAAACTTATGTAATACGAAAAATGCTGTGCTCCTTCAAAAAGAAAATATAAAACAATATTTAAAAGTCTAGGATGTGTGGTTTTCCTAAAAACACTCATTGAGCAAATATAAATTTTGCATATTTAATTTATTTGAAGCATTAAGTCATACTGACCAATTCTAAATTAGGAAACTTAGCTAAAATGTTCAGACCAGTACAATATGTACAGTAGAAAGTAAGTTCAATTTAAGGAGAGAAGTTGCAAAGATTTAGGCATGCAGCAAACCAGAAAGTTTCCTTAGACACATGTGAGAACTGCAAAGAACTTTGAGCTTGATTAAACCTTTAGTTTGGTACATGAGGGAACTAGTGCCTAGAATGATGATTGGCCTAAAGTTACTCAGGCAGGAGAGATGGGGTGTCTCTCTTCTCCCTTGCAGGGCTTATTAACATTGGCAGTGTCAGGGGCATTTGGAAGAACTTCATCAGGCTTCAAGGATGAAGTTAAAGGAGTAGCTCGTGAACAAAATAGAATTCTTGCTATTAGAAATAGAAACATTTTCTAACTTGTTTCTCTACTTTATCATACAATAATAAACACCAGTCACTTTTTTTTATTTTTCATGCCATAAACTTATGAGATAAAGTTAAACAATTCTCAAGTATACAATGAACAGCAGGCCTTGTTCCCACCCTATAGTCAAAGTCCCCCTCCAAGAGATATCCATTGTTAAAACTTGTATATAATTGTTTAGAAATTTTCTATAATTTTGTGTGACTGTATGAAGTGTGTGTGTGAAGCAGGTGTGTGTATTGATATAAATGTTAATGTATCTCTTTTTTCTTGGCATAATACATCTTAAAAAGTACCCCAAGTTTGTCCATATGAGAGTAGCTCATTTTTCAATTAACTATATGGTATTCTCACACATGGATTTAAAATAATAAAGAACTCATCTAATATGGGTTCAGACAATTACTGATGTTTTACATTATATGCAGTGCAAAAATAAACGCAACTTAATATGCTCTCAAACTAATTTGCTAGGGGTCAAATAATAAAGATGACCGTTTGATTAAATACCAAGTTTTGACCAATTCAGGAGTAAGTTAAGCTTCTCGTGTGTACACCTGGGCCCATGAAAACATGCCCCTGGGAAACGAACCCTGACTCCTACCCCAGAGAAAACAAAAAGAATATTCTTATGACTCAAAACTCTTAAGTATCCATCAGTACATTTAAACCATATATAAAGTCTTTCTGTGAACTGAAACATTTCTTTGTGTGTCTGAAGTGCATAGATACTGATGATTTTCATCATGTAGAAATGATATATTATGTATTTTATTTATACACTCATAAGTTAACTACAATAATGTAAAACACAAAAAGTCTTAGTAAAAAAAAGCAATCTAAGCATGGGTTTTAAGAAAAATTTCATAACAAATATTATTCTAAATTTTACACAGACCAGATCTTCTATCAGTTTGATAGGAGACACGGGAAAAGGAGACATGATCTTCATAGAGAATGACTATCCTTCTGGGGAGAAATTTCCCAAAATGAAGGCCCTTGCTTAGCTTTTCTTTTCTTTTGGTGATGCCAATATTTTGAAGGGGAAATTATAGACATCTGAGTAACTCAGTAAAGGAAAACTATAAAGGGAAATGATAGAAAAAAAATTGGGAGGGGTAGGAGAATAAAAGTCAAATGAATGAGAATGAGTCAATATTAATCTTGTCAGAGTCCCAGAGTTTGAAAAGAATAAAGGCATCCTAGAAGTCTCTCTTCAAAAACATCCTCATTTTAAAGAGAAGGAAAGTAAGTTCTCTGAAGTTTGAGGCATTTGCTTGCATTCACACAGGTCCTTTCTAGAAGCTCTGAGCCACTTATTCAAAGTATCCTGCCACCAAGGGTATGTCTTTCAACACCACATAACATCATTGTTCAAGGTCATCCCAGCTTGTGAACCTTTTTTTGCTACGACCAAATGCTGGCATCTAGGGCTACTGTCAACATTCTCAAACAACTCCTACTTGCTGTACCTCTAGGGTTTCAAGTTCAGTGATGATGGAGAAGATTGTCATGTACAGATTTAATTCACCATCTCAGGCCTGTACAATCAACCTATACGAAGACTTTAAGAATACCATGAACAAATATGTGCTATTTTAATGTGCCAATCAGCAATGTGACAACACTTTTAATCAATCACAATAATAAAAGTCAATATTTAAACCATTGATATGTGAGAAGCATCCAGAAATGGGTTTTTCATAGAGATTTGACATTTTCACATTTATCTATGAATAGAATTTAAAAAAATTCCAAATATGAATACTATAAATGTTGGAAAGGATTTCCTGAAATAACCCAATAAAACCAATTTCTTATATAAATGATGAAACTGAGCTCAAGAATAAGCAAGTTGTTTAGAGACGCCCAGCTAGTTAGAATTCGAGAATATCCATTCAGATTCCCATCTTCCCCTTTGTATGTTCCATACAGTCACTTTCTAAGTTAATTAAATCATTTGGATTAGCTAAATGACTCCTGGGAAAGTATAATTGCCTTGGTTATACAATGAACTTTGACACATATCACTATTTCCAAATCTCTGAAAATGCCTGGTCTACAGTATATCGTTACCATACAAAGTAGGTATCATCCCATGAGTCTAAGTGGGCATGTTGACAGAGCTACCCAAAGGGTGATTCTGGAAGCCAGGGTCTTGACTCCAAACATGAGTGTTGGAAGTGCACCCCAAGGTATCCTCTTAAGAGAAATGGGGATGCCCAAGTAGAAGCTGTGAGAAGAAATGGGGATGTCACCAAGGAAAAGCGCTGATAAGAAGGTCTCCTTGATGCATGAGTGTCAATTTCCAAATGCCAAACTCCTTTCTCAGCCAGGTATGCTTCCAACAATTAGTGTCCTACTTCTTTACAGACCTCTGAGATAGATGAGCTGAATTAAGATGGAGTTTTTGGACAAAAATGTCTGTACATAAAGTGACCCCAGTAAGTTTTCCACTTCTACCATAAATTATCCTTAATAAGCAAATCGGAGCTAAACCACTTAGAATGTCTATTAGCCTTTACAGTTAGCTGTCCTGAAGTCAAGTCTTAATTTTGACAGGTTTCTTTAATATAATGAAGCCCTTTTAGTCTTGCTTGGGATTAGTTTCCCCGTTAACACATTCCTTCCAACACTATGTTCTATGAGTCAACAAACAGCTTCCCCTGTGATTGGAGCCTGACTAACAACAAATTAGACTTTGAAAGATTAATTACTAGGCAGAGGTATTTTCCAGGTAGTGCATTCCCACTTTGAGGAAACTTGGTCATTTTACTTTTGCATCTGTTTGAAATAAGAAGTCTTTGGCTGAAAATTACACAAGTCTGTTCTGGAATGTCTTGCTCTGTACAATGGGTGTGTTGATTTCTAGATAATATTTTAAGCTGGACTAATGCCCAAAACATTTTTAAATGATCTATTTGAAAATTATTTGCATAATTTACAATATAGAGAGGGTAGTATCTTATTGTAAACAGTTTTACTAGGTGTTTGTTGGGAATCAACAAAGGGTAGTTCTGTGTTAAACATTGTGTAAGGCATTAAAAGATGTACTGGTGCAATTATTTTCCCCAAGTTCTTGTCTGTCTCAGGCACATCTGGGATTTTCCACCCTTGTCTTAAGTGACTTGATTTAAATTAGTTTCCTCTAACTCATGTGCATCACTGCATCACTGCTTTTGTCTCCTGTTGTTCAAATAAATCAGTACACTCTGAAATAGGACAATTTACAGAGACAGGTAAAATCCTTCTGAAGAGGAAACGCCCTCTGAAGTTGCAACTGGTTAGCTCTGGGCTTTTACTTAGGACAAAAAGCGACTTCATCTTTTTAGAGAAAATGTTCATCAAGACTTAACTACTGACACTTCATCTTTGTTTCAACACCCAGAATAAGATAAAGCAGAGGAAATGGAGGCGCTGCAGTTAGGCATTTGCAGCACACAAAGTCCTTGTTTTCCAACTAGGCACTGTAGAAAAGCAATTGTCCATTCACAGCACATCCTCTGTATTTCAGAGCTAATATTTTTGCACTTCTTAACTTGGTCCATTACAGTCCTCAGCAGTTAATTTTGTTAACCCTTTGAAATGTTTTATGTATTTAGTATCTTGCTTAAAAGTACTGGTCACATGACCCAGTTTTTAAAATATCTGGTCCTTGATGTGAAGTACAGAAACCTTAAAAAAAAAATCAAGAAATGTTTGGAAACAGAATAATGGTTTCAAAGAAACCTTGTTATTGCATAATTTTAAGAAGGATAACAAGGAAATCCATATTAATCATTTATTACTTAAATTGCTTTTGCAAATTTGACTCATTAGATTAGAATGATTTTCAGCAGTGGTCCTTCTCAATACAGCATAATAATTGCCATTGAAACCAGCACTGCCCTATGTTTAATTGCCCTGCTTCCTGAAGCAGTGAGTGTGTTTACTGTATGGGAATGCTTATGCCTGTCTTCCCCGGCAAAGTGGTTGTATCTAACAATTTAATAGTTCCTCTGACTCTAGCACATGAAGAACAGAATCTAGGGATGATTAATAAGTCTCCAAACTCAATCACTTCAGTGTCTAATTAAATTTCTCGCTTTGCTTTCAACTGCTATAGGAATAATAATTAGCAAATTTGCAGAGCTAATAAAATAAGTTTTTACTTTCCTTTGTAAATAATAGCTAAATCACTGATGACACAACTGAGCGCTTGTGTCTCCCTGGCTGATGTCTAAATCCAGAACATTTTTTTAAACATACAACAAGGCAAAAAAGTCCGTTTTCCTCAAGAAGTCATTTTCTGAAACACCCTCTGTCAGTTTTTCTGCTGGCAATCTCATTACCAGCTCCTTGCTCTCTTATTCATTTCCTCTTCGCTATCAACCAACACGACAAACTCTAGGAAACAACTCATTTTCTTTTTCTCTGTTCGACAACCCTCACCAAGCTCTTTATCAGTATTTTCCTACTCTGTCCACCAAAAATAAAAGTGACCCAACTCTAAGATTTTCTTTGAAGAGAAAATATTGCTTGCACTACAGATAGACAAAAAAGCAGTTCCCTCCGTGGGGCGCAGAGCGTTATGAAAATGCCCAAGTGTTCCAGGCTGCAGGGAATGAAGTCCTGCTGCCCTTACACAGTTAATTCGGGACAAGTGATCATGTTTAGTCAGTTCACCCAGAAAAAGGAAGGAAATTCAAAAGCTGGTTGCTGTAGTAACAATCACAGACTATATATATATATATATATATATATATATATATATATATATATATATATATATATATATGCACAGGTTCATTTTAAATACAACTCCTGCCATGTCTCTGCGAGTCCGCTCGCTCAAGAAAAATGAGCTTGCCGCTGAAATTGGCTGTACCTACCTCAACCATTAAACAAGACATTTAACCATAGTGGCAGTTCTGTGACCTTTGAATGACGTGAAATCTCTGAGCGGCGCTGCTCTTTCATGAAGACGTGTGCTACGGGATCCAGCAACTTCATCCAGGATTAGGAGTATAATTTAGTAAAAAAAAAAAAAAAAAAAAAAAAAAAAAAAAAAAAAAAAAAAAAAAAAAAAAAAAAAAAAAAAAAAAAAAAAAAAAAAAAAAAAAAAAGAAAGAAAGAAAAAGAAAAAAAGAAAAGAAAAGAAAAAGAAAAACACACACACAAACGCACGCAGAGAGCTCGAGGAGGAAGGAAGCGAGAGTCTCTCTGGTGAGGCCACCACTTTTCTCCCAGACAAGCGCTGGGACAGAGGCAAGCGGCTGCAGCGCCCAGACCCACCAACTGGCTGGGGAGCAGCCGCGGGCTGCCAGGCTGGGAGGCGCTGTCAGTTGCCACAGGCAAGGAAAAACAGAGACCAATCAGCTTCCACTCTGGCAGCTTACTGGAGTGAAGCCTTTTCTGTTTATGTTTCCTCATTTCAAGAGTGACGTCAAAGGGTTTAGTTTTTCCTCTGCATGTGCTATTAATTTTAAAGTACTGTACTATGGGGGGAATGAGCATGCGTCCCGTGGTTAGCTGGGGCTCCCTCATCGCGGGAGAACCCAGGAAACGTTCCTAGACACAGGAATACTTTTTTTTTTTTTAATTTAAAATGCTGCATGTGGTTAGGTGCATGCAAAAAAAAAAAAAAAAAAGAAAGTTAGCCAGGCACGCTGCTCTCAAACACAGGCAGCAAGATTTATGCATTTTCTGAATGTGAGGGTATGTGCATATGCCCAGCGCACAGCTGTTGCTTATTCAAACTAATTCATTTTTATCCTACCTAAAAATGAGTTGCTAATTCATCTTTATTGCCACAGATGCAGAATTGCACAAATGAGCTGGTGAACAATATTCTGTACAGTGGAAAACAGGAATCATGTCTATGCTGCTGATAGCTGCTTTTCCAGTTTTCCTTTGGCTGCAAAGCAATCAGATTGGTGATGGGGAGGGGGGTGATGGGGGGCAGTCTGAAGGGGGGTGGGGGAAGGTGTATCCGTGCTGCAGCTCCCCACAAAGATCCCCACACTGTGTTCAACAAGCAGAGCACCGTGATGCACACAAGTGAGTTTGGGGTATCCACAAGGTGTATAAGGGCTCAGTTATTTAGGGATATGTCTGTACTGGGGGGCCCAGCTTCTCTCTGCATTTCTCTTCCCACTCTGGAGAATCTCAGTTCTGGCCATCTGTTGTTTCTGCCTCCCCCATATCCTTTCCTTCTTCCCTCATCCCCTTCAGCTAACAGAACTTTTTCTTTTGGAAACTTTCTTTCCTCTGTCTGGATTGTATAGACTTCCTCCCACACCTCAACCCAACCAACAGGACTCAATGGTCATGTGATTTAGATTGGCCAATCAGACTCCTCTATTGGTCTAGATGCAGGCATGGTTTTAGGGGCAGGGAAAAGGCAAGATTCCTTTTTTCAAATATTAATGCGTCTTTGAGAAAGGAGGGACTGATGTCTCTACGAGATGCTCTATAGTGGTTAAACTAGCCTGTATTTTTGGGGGCTCATCCTTGGTTTTGAAAGCCTGGCAGTGACAAAAGGAATAGGCTCTCCTATAGTTTACATTTTTGGGGAAGAGGAAGGCAAGCATAAACAATGAGGAGTTGTAACATGTCAGTTGGTTATTGGGGCTTTGAAATAAAGGAATCTGAGAGCACAGATTTAGGTATTTGTATGTGTGTGCATGTGTGTGTGTGTGTGTGAGTACCTGGATGTTGGAAAGAATTTCAAGATGTGGGAAGCAAGAGAAAGAAAGGATCAACCAGGGTTCTGATTTGGGCAAACCAACTTAGAGTTGCTACTTATAGAATGAGGGAGACTGGGTGGACAACCTGATTTTGAGGTGAGAAAGAACATAACAGACCATATATATACTTATATATATATATTTATATATAAATATAAAACATTTATATAGGATATTGGATGGTAAGGTGCTAGGGAGAAAGCAGGGAAATGTTGCTGGAGATATGGATGGAGGCATGCAATTTTACACTGAATATTCAAGAAGGTCTTGCTGCAATGGTGATACTTGAATAAGGCTTAAAGTGACGAGGAAATAAGTAAGGAAAGAATGTTACAGATAGGGGAACATCAAGTGTAGGTGTAGTTGTAAGGAAAATGGGGAGCTATTTGGCCCAGAGGGGAACAGCTCAACTAGGGCTTTCTGGGTCATTGGAAGGACTGAATGAAATTGGGTTTTAAGCAGAGGAGTGAGGTGATCTGATTCACGCTTTAACAGGATCTCTCTGACAGCTGTGTGAAGTCAGGGAGGATAAAAAGATCCTATTACAGGATATATTATCATATTTTTAAGCAGTCAGAGATTGTACTTGTGTTCTGCAGGATAGTTTTGGAGGAGGAAACTAGTAGTAATGGTTGGCTTTGTATTTTACTTTGTATTAGAAACAATAAAATTTGATAACTGGATTGGATGTTAGAAATAAGTGAGAGGAACCAATAGTATCTCTAAAGTGTTGGGTTTTGTCAAGTAGAATAATGGAACTGGCATGGACCAAGAGAGAGGAAGAAGATCAGGTTTTGTGGGGATGTTGAAGAGTTGAACCATGAACATGTTAATTTTGCTTTAAAGATAACTGGATGGAAATATTGAGTAGTTAGTTGAATATATAAATCTGGAGTTCAGAGGGTAGATTCAGACTATAGTTAAAAAATTTGACAGTTGTTGTGTGTGAGGCTGAGTAAAATTGCTGCAGTGATCAGTAGAGATGGAGAAGCTCCTTCCCAAGAATATGAAGAAAACCAGCAGAGAAAAGTCACAATGAACCTTCAGAGAATAAGAATAACACCAAAACCAAGAGAGATTGGTATCTTGGAAGCCAAATGACGTTTTCAACTATCATGCGTGTAAAACGAAAGTTTGATGGAGCCTAACACTTGACCTTTGTGCTTCTGAAAAAATCAGGTTCAGTGCAAAGTGAAAGAAATTAGGACAGAATGGAAGGAAAACACAGGGCAGAATATAGAAAAGTCTTTCAAGGAGTTTTTCCTCAAAACGAGCAGAAAAATATGGTGGCAATTGAAAAGGAGAATGGAGTCAAGGTGTTTTTTTTTTTTTAATATGGAAGAAATATGTTATTTTGTATCCTGATGGAAAAGATCCAGTTGCAGGGAATAATTGGTGATAGCTCAGAAAAGGGGAAATTGCCAGAACACAAATGGAGTGTGTGATCGGCACACTGACCCTCCAAAAATTTCCACATTTCAATCTCTGGAAGTCATGAATATATTTATTACATGGCAAAAGGACTTTGCAGATATAACTGCTATGGAATCTAAATAGAGAGATTTTTTTTAGATTACTGGGTATACTCAACCTAACTGCATGAGCACTTAAAAGCAGTGAACTTTATCTGACTGGAAGCAGGAGAGATGTAGCAGCAGAATAATTTGGAGAAATTTCAAGTATCAGAAGTAAATATTTAACTTCCATTAGCTCTGAGATGTTAGATCTATGTACTAAGATCAGAGAGACAGTTCTCAGAGCTAAAATTTGCCCTACTTCCCCCTACTGGCTAACAATATGCAAAGAAATAGACCCTTATCCCTACAACTTCAAAGAATTAGATTCTGCAAACAATCTGAATGAATTTAGAACCGGGTTCTTCCCTAGAGATGCAATATGTTGAAATCTTGCTTTTGTTCTAACCAGACTCTAACCAGATTATGTTGACAAATCCACCTATAGATCCAGTTTACATCAAGTGGCTACAGCAGTAATGGAAAACTAACACAGAAGGACTGATTTTAGAAAGCATTCACCTATAAAAATAGAGTACAGATGCTGTTAGGTGGAACAAGGTCTGTGACTTCTAATCTCTCAGTGAAACAGGAGTTGCAGGTATTAACTAGGAGAGAAGATAGGAGAAGTAGCAGAGTTTGAGGGGAAAAGATATAAAATAGTCATGCAGGAAACTACCCAAGCATAAATTATCCAAGAAACATAATAAAATGGTCAAGAGTATTAAGGACCTATTGAGTTTAATTATCATGAATTAAAGCAATAATAGATAGCATGATACCTTCATAATATCGATGAGACATTCAAATAGAGACACAATGTAGGCAGCTGGGATTATAATTCTGGAGAGTCAAGGGCAGATGAAAAGACCGTTCAGTGGTAGTTATTGAAGAACATGAAATCACTTGGGGAATGAGAACATATTTGAGGTCTAAATTCTGTGCTTCCTGTTTGGTTATTGGAAAACTGAGTTTGACCCAGGAAAGGAGAAGTAAAAGAAATAGCCACAGACATGATACCCCCAAATAATATGGTCTCTCTCAAGTGAGGTTGTAACAGTTTTTGCTATGAATTGAATTGCGTCCCTTTTAAATTCATATTTTGAAACCCTAACACCTAAATATGACTGCAATTGGAGACTGAGTTGTAAAGCAGCAATTTAGATTAAATGAAATCATAAGGACGGGACCTTAATCTGATAGGTCTTGAGTCCTTATGGGAATATACTAGGGGACAATATCTGAATAGGCTGGTTTAAGTAGTCTGAGTATTGGGGTGAGGTGCCAATGAAGAGTCACAATTTACTTCACTCCCTTATAAGCCATGAGTGAGTTTTATTCGCAGTATAATTATTTTATCCCTTTCTTTTTGAAAAACTGGCCATTTTGTGATTTGTCATGTTCCCCTTTCTGCCAAATCTTGGTCTGGGAACAGCAGCCATTACCCCCCACCCCCCACCTGGTACCCAATATAAAACTAGCTCATGCCTTGTCTTCATATAAAGCTGGGCTTTCTGTTTCAGGTCTGGTCTTGTTCCCAGAGACTTGACCTTCTCTGACTGGTCATTTTAAAATCTGAATTTGTACTCAGAGATGTTCAGGCAGTCAGCTCCTCAAAACATGTTCAATGTAGTATGAGCTTTACCTCCCATAAGTTGCCTTGGTACCAGTGTCCCTAACCAGGAGAGCAACTATTCCAGAAGTTTATTCTTTTGCTCAAATTCCACCTACTATAGTTCTGTGAGTATTAAAAACAACAATAACAACATGTGAGAATATTGCCAAAAATTTAGAGCCCGCAAATTGGGAAGAGAGTTCTCACCAGACACCAACTTCATTGGCAGCTTTTCCCTGGTTTTCCAGATTCCAGAACTGTGGGAAAATAATTTTCTATTGTTAATAGCATACGTAGTACCCAGACTATGATATTTTGTTATGCAACTTGGGCTAATACAGTCAATTATGTGTCAGTGAATTATCTTTCTTGCCTATAGCCTTTTCAGTTGTCTTTCTGTTACTTGTATCAGGAAGAGTTCTAACAAATGTATTATCCACTTCAGTTCCTCCTAGAGGTACCTATCAACCCTCTTTTCCATGATACAAATACTTTACTACTTACAGCTTGAGAAAGCTTTAATGATATGATAGTCCACACCTATATCTATATCTAATCATTTCCACCAAACACAGTAATGTCCATCTAACACTACTGTGTTTAAAATACTGATTTATTTTCTGAGATTTCATTAATTAATACATAGTTTGGAGTGGTTTTTGGAAATAGAACACACAGGGGACCACATTTTCCATAGTTTATTAGTTGTAAAAATATTCTGAGGACCTCCCTTATTTCAACTTCATTCTTTTCTCTCCAAATCCCCTCCTAAAATAACCTATGGCTTAATAAAATGATCACTATTAGTCATTTTCTTCCCTTAGAAATTAACTTCTAGTTTCTCTACTCACAAAGTAGAAAATACGACTCTTATATGCCTGCACCATGAGCATAGTAGACTTCTCAGTGACCCTACAGATGCTAAATTTGTTAAAAAAAATACTTAGCAAATGTAGGCAGAATCCAATCCAATCCTATCTTTATGGACAAAGAAACATGGTATGTTATTTCTGCCTTTAAAAGTCATGTTCTTGGTATAGTGATTTCTTTGATGATCTTTAAAATTTTTCATCATAATGATAATAATAGTGATATGAGGAAGATACAAGAAGAACTTTAAAAGTGGGAAAGGTCCAATGGAAATTCAGAGAAAGGATAATTTCCACATTAATAAATTTGGGAAAATGTTGCACAATATAGGAGATCTCATTTGTCCCAAACCAGAAAGATATATTTTGCTAAGGACTGACTTGCAAGTTATGTATAATGGGAGTACTGGATATGGAAATGGAATAATACATTGTAACCCCCAACTGAAAAATTATAGAAAGTTAAATCTAGAATTTGAACTTTACATATTAAGGACTTACATATTAAGAACTTTACATATGGAGTCTTGCAAGTAGAGGATTAAAATAGCAGTCAAGCATTCCCTTTGGCAAAAATGGTCTAGTGCTGGATATAAACAATTAAACTTGTGATTACAATACAGTGGAATGAGTAATGTAACGGGGGAGTTCAGGATGATTTGAAAGGATGTAGAAATCAACACCAGATTTTTAATTCAATAAAGACATCTTCCTGAAAAACAGTGGCATCAGTGATAAAGCCTAAAAGATAAGACATACACTCTGGTGAAAAGGAGAAATACTCAAGATGAATAGGAGATCACGCAAAGACAGATGAAGATGAGCGTGACTCACTTCAGGGATCAAAGCAAGCTTGTTTTGGCTTGGCTGGAGCAAAAAAGAAAGAAGACAGCTCAGGGCTTTATAATCATATCGAGAAATTAGGGGTTTATTTCAAGAGAAATCGAGTATAGTGAAGGATTCCAAACAATAGAAAAATTATAATATTTGGATTTTGAAATACTACTTTGGTAGTATTTCCAAAGTAGTATTTTCTTTTCTGTAGACCAGAAAAAAAAAGTCTAGAGGCAAGAAGACTGGAGGAAAAGTATGCTGCCTAGACTAAGGTGATGGTTTATGAAAGGAGACATGATCAAATTTAACAGATTTTAGAAATGTCATCATAAAGAACTGGGTTTGGATAGAAGGTGAAAGATGAGAGATTGTGGTGATATATGAATAATGAATGAGAGAACCAAGAATGACACCCAAGTTTTAGGTAAAAGTGCCTTTTACTGAATTAGGTTTGACAGGGAAGATGATAATTTCTGTTTTTAATAACATTGAAGTGGATGGGTATGCTGTTAGGGGTACAACAGGAAAAACCTGGGTTAGAACAGATTTGAGTACCATGATGTTGGTGAAATAAACCTTACAAGGTTGTTGAATCAGTCAAGAGGTATGTCTTGATGACAACAGAAGAAAGTCTGAGGAAACACAATATTTAAGGGCTAGGCAAAGCCCCCTGAATAAAAACAACACTGATGAAATTTTTATCTTGGTCTTACAGGCTCCAGAATTGTAAAGAAACACTTTTCTGTTGTTTAAACCCTTCAGGCTGTGGTATTATGTTATGGCCAGTCTAGCAAACTAACACCTGCTATACTGTAGATCCTAAGACAAAGACTTTGGTATAAAGTTACTTCCCAGAACAAAAGAAGAACAAGCTCTTATGTCGTGTACTGCTTATGTGTTACTTTCTATCCTATCAGGGATATTTTCCCATAATTTATATTTTGGTTTTATTATCAAATAAATTTTTGTAAATTTATACATTGAAATTATAACTGACAAGTACTAATTTATTAGAAATAAGTTAATTACTTAATATGCAATGTTTTATCAGTCTTCCTTTAAATAGCCATCATCCTTCATGTGTTCAAAATAGGGATTCTTATAAAAATACTTACTTTTTATGCATTTTTTAGGATGTTAGAATATTTTTAGCAATTGTAAAGGTGACCAACATTTAAAATGAACCTCATTGTGAAAGTTCAAGTTCATCCTTGAGAATAGTATTATTACATGGTTCCCTACCAGAACAAGCTATCTGAAGGCATTTAAAACTAGAATCCCATTTAACAAAAGCTCAGCTCACACATTATTTTTTAGGAGACTTCTAGTGAGCATGAAAATACTTTGCATGTATTTGCAGACACCTGACTTTAGCACTGGGCACCAGCCCATCACGAGGCAATGAACTTCACAGGCGCACCAGGTGTGTGATGAAGGAGCTCCCAGCACCCACATGAACCTACCATTATGTAGGTGTATGTACATTATATTGGCATAACTACCAATACATAGTTGTTTAACCACCAATGACTTGCTGTTCAGTGGACCCTGAAGTGTTGAACAAATGGGGGTTGGTGGAATAGACAGATATATGTAAAGTCAAAGGATATACATCAGAGACTGAAAGGAAGTCTTAGAACAGCAAGTTCGGTGACTGAGGCACTCAGCTGGGGAGTCCAGATTATGTGAACCTATGAGAACCTAAAATTGGAGCGCTCATTAAGAGATGGAGCCAGAGGTTCTTACTTTGCAGCGGGGCAGAGGTGAGTAGGGTTGGTCAGTGGAACCGATATTCTGCCAAATGTCAAAGCAGAGTGGCAAGCAATTATGTCTCAGAGAGGGTTATTAGCAGCAGGAAATCTGCCTTTGTATTCATTTGAGGGACTTCATCAGAATGCTAGAACTACATGCAGAACTAGTATATGAGGATAGGCAGGAAAATGAGAAGCATGTATTTTGACTGATAAATTGATGTTCCCCAGGAAACAGATTCTTGTATTAAACACAGGACAGGCCAACTCATTCACCCCAGATGTACCCTTCGCTACACCCTCTGTAAAGGTCTCAGGGACTGTGATGACTCTCTTCAGATTTGCAATCCCTTTGGGGTGAACTTGAACATTTGAGAAGCCCAGACAAGGGGTGATCTTCCACGGTGGCTGTGACTGATGTGTTACACAAAACTCAAAAATCCACTTCTGCTCAATTGTGTTAAATCACATGTAAAGTTAATTTCATGACATCAAAATGGTTTCTGATGTGTAGTAAGTGAACATTAAAGGTGTGTACTTACAGCATTTTAAATGTTTAAAATGATACTTTCATCTTAGTTTTTGAGGCAGATCTCTGTCAACAGGCAAATGTTCTTGATCTTCAGATGAATGAATAGCTAGGAACGTGTTTCTGAAAGAAAGTGAAAACAGGCATGCATTTTTGTTCTTGAGTGCTCAACCCCCCCTCTTCCCCCCACCCCCATCATTTTCTTGTCTGCTTGTTGTCTTTCACAGCTCATGGCCACATTTTCTATGCTGCATGATCTCAAATCAGTACTAACTTTATCAGCTTCTCCATGTTTGCTTGAGACTAAAGGAACGCCTACTTCACACCTACCTCACACACGTGGACTGAATCATGAATAAACAGCAGGGACAGTAACTTTCCAGTTTCTTAAGAAGTTACAGAGTTGACCCATATGTATCATTCCCTGTATTTTCTAAATAAGTTAGGCATTTAATTCTTTCCCTTGTCTTGGTTCTCTCCATTCTCTTGACATCCAAGCTTACTGCCCAAGGCTATGCCAGGAGTCTCTTAGCCATTCCCAAGGAGTGTTAAGAAAGCAAAGTTCTTTCTAGCTGCCACTATGGTTTCACTTGAGTTCAGGCAGAATTGCCAGTTAGTGAATTCCTGCCATCCCAAGGGGTACTTCTGTGACTCCACAGAAATCTCCATGAACTTCCTGTTCCTGGTCATAACCTACGTCAACTTCCTTGAATGGGTTCTTGTTTCCAGACTGTTCCTTACTCTCTTTTTTTTCTGAACGCTTTTCTTCTTGTGGGGACAGCCTTTTCACCCTTACTGAACAGCTACACTGTCCAATGCTTACTTTTTCCCAGTTACTTTCCTTTCTTGCCAGTTTTGCCTCATTTCTGGTCACCAACCTGCATGACTGTTCTAATCATATTTAATTTTATTTAATTCTTGCTTTCTTGTGCATGATGCAGTTATAAAATAACTCTAAGGACAATTTCATCTTATTGTTGATGTTTTGTTTTCTCCAAAGCAGGAGATACAATGTAAATTAATGATAGAACCATTTTCTCATCTTTTCACAGGTTACATGGATTTAAGGGATGTCAGAATGCCAAAGATTGCCGAGGTGCCTACATGCAAATATAAGTTCAATATTCATCATCATTTGCTGTATATTTTGTACTCTCCTTTGTGCAAATTGTTGTTCCTTGCAGGTGAAAGGCACTCAATTAATTATTCAACACTTTTCTCAAATGCTTTCTCTCTGTTATATCTAAGCAAAACATCAGATTTGATAGCTAGTCTTTTGTATCTGCGGAGAATATGTAACCTGAGTGTGTACTGCATTCATCTCCATGGATACCAAATTTCTGTGAATGGCACTTAGAGTGAAAATATCCATAGGGAGGGAAACTGAATTTTGCTCATTCTTTCAGTTCAGCTCCTTCTCCTTCTGACTTTTTTCTCTAGCTTCTTTTTTCTTACATTTCTTATTCCAGACTAGGTAAAGCAAGAATTCTTATATACTTCCCATAATAGAAAATCCTATTTGAATCACAGGGTATCATGTTTGTGTTGTTTTAACTATTCAGTAAGCATCAGGTCAGAGAAATTAAAACTGCCACAGGAAATGGGAAGGTGAAAATCTAAACTGATTTTTGACAAAATCCAACTCATCAAATTCAGTCCAGAAGCCTTGAGTTCAGAACAGAAATTGCAGGAAGGTAGGGATCCAAGGAATCTTTTTGAAAATGCCAATATTAAGAGGCTCAATAAAATTATCAAAGTTCATTTTTGGTTTGATCATTGTAGTTAGTAAATTCCTTTTTACCAACTTTGTCCCTTTTTACCAACTACCAAGTAGTCCTTGACTACTAAACACAAAAGGCATATTGATTACTATAGGGAATGGGAACATATTTAAATCTCTCCAAATCCAGAAAGAAAAAGGTCCCTGATGATTAGAAAAAGAATTACTGTGCTCTTACTTCATGCTTTGTTGGTTAGTTTGCATATTCTATTATCATGCCTAAACTTGCCCTAAGAGCAATATATACATTAAACATATATAAACATATATGTTATTTCTGTTTCCTTCTTGACTATATGGCTCTTCTAAATTAGAGAAAGGAAAATAGAGCTCAGTCCATTTGATGAGAAACGAGATATGACTGCTTTTGCTCAGAGCTCATGGCAGGGCCTTGAGGAACTGGAGCTGTCATGCCTAAGGGACTAAAGCTGAAGAAGGCAAGGAAATTGGTTTTTTCTAGTGTCCACAGACACCTCAGCACTGCTGACAGTTGTGACCTTGAGCATGGGACAGGACTAGTCTTCAGTTTCAGAATCAAGCTCTACTTGCTTTCCAGGGAGGGATAGCAATCTTCTGGGATATGAGTGTTCTTTTAAAAATATTTTTTACTCATTATTTTAAATTTTATTTATTTGTAACTACCTTTTGTTTTAATCATTGTATCTTTATAATATAGATGGAGATCTGGAAGTGTGATGTCTCCCTTCTTAAAAAGGAATGTTTTTTAGGAATCCATTTGGACTGTGCTAGGGTCAAGAACAGTATCAAGAATAAGTTTCAATGTTAATTTTTTTGTATCTCTTTCTCTAAAATACCTGCTAAGTTTAGAATATAAAAGACTTTCTCAATTAAAAAGAACTATCTCCATATTCAAAAGTTATATTGCCAACAGTGACAGATAACTACAGGTGAAAATGGGCTAAAAATTCCTCCCTTCAGACAACTGTCAAATTCAAGTGTCCTCCCACATTGAAGGTTGGCAGAGAGAGCAGAAAGCAGCTCTGGGAAATGTTCTTGCTCAAGGAGTCTCTTTATCATTCCAAGGCAAACCTAACGGGCACCTTCCCCTCCTTGCTTCCAATTTAGGCAAAATCTGAAGTTCAGATATATCTTGTTCAGTAATAGCTTACTATCATAGTTTAGCATGGAGAGAGATGTAGGTTTCGTTCCTCTTCTGAAATTTAAAACTGAGAAAAAAGGTATTCTCTAAAGATAATTGAAGAATGTGTGAAGGGAATTATGAAATCCATCACTTCCGGGCAATTTCTGGTTTCAATATCAACATCTACAGGAGGAGCAAGAAACACAATGCCTCTCTGCACAACAATGGGTATATTACTTTGAAAGGAAAGGTATTGTTGGGTGATACCAACGATATTCTGGTAAATGTCTGTCAACACAGATAAGAATCACTGAAAGGAACTCTCAGAAAACAGTGGGACAAATAGTAAAAACTTCAGCATACACTGCCCAAACAGAAGTTAGCTTTGCTGACTCCTACAAACAGAAGGCAATGCTGAAATTTTCTCTAATAAAGCCATATGGAACATATTTTACTTTATTAGTAGTAATATTAAATTCCTTTATTTCTATACCAATCTGTTTTTTAAGAATACAGTAAAAAGTTTTGCTCTTCCCATTCCCCCCCATCTCACAGGATACGCCCAGTTTCTCCACAACTAGAAAACAAACTACTTCTTTATTTATTATTGTTCTTTATATTATCACCCGTGGAGATCAGGTTCATGACACCAGGTAATGGTGAGAGGAAGGGAATGGCATCGCTTGCACACTCAGATCATGCCCTGTGCTGGTGTTCTCTATATGATCATAGTCAGTCCTCATGAGAATGAGAAAGTATCGCTAGCTGCATTTTACAAACATGCATGTAGAGTTCCAGAGAGATTATTAATCTGTCCAGATTCACATGGCAAGCAGCTAGAATTTAAAGTCAGGTGGTTTCTCCGAGCAGCACACCCTCATTTCCTCTCAACAACAACAACAACAAACCCCAAAATATAAAGATTAAAGCACTAACAGATCTGGTTGTAAGGCTATTGAAAACTCTTAGTACTCTCAGTGGGCCTTACCAATTGATTAATTACTTGCTGAGCATTCTATATTAGTAACCCCTTGCATAGGAAGGTAAATTTCTTATGGGCAGCTTAGGTCTGATGTCAGTCATCTGGAGCCTACAAATTCTGAGTGTGGTAGACAGTCAAGATGATTAAAGAATTTCAAATATCATTTAAGGTAGTTAAACATAATCTATTTCAAGATGGATGGTAATTTTCTCTCATTAGGAAAAGTCAGGTTCCATGCTAAAATATTTTCTTTATAAGTGCAATAATCATTAAGATAATTTGTAATAACATTCTGATGCTAAGAAAGTCATAACAATTAATTAAACGTATAAAAGACATCTGAATATGTTTCCTGGACATCTAGAAC
>PVHY01006935.1:44999-70923 GCA_004024945.1 Uropsilus gracilis | reverse complement strand
TACCTGGGTCCGGTACCATGGAGTTCCTGCTACCTAAAGAGGACAAGGAGAAGACTGCGTGGAAGACAAGGAGGACCACACCAAAGGAGCAGCCAAAGGAACGTGTCTTCAAGCATCTGGAGATGAACTCTGACTGGCTGATGTTGGTGAGATGATCAGGACTGAGAGACTGAGGATTTTTGGGCAATCTGGGAAAGGCCTTTGGACAATGCTGAGAAAGGTTTTGGACAATGTTAAAGTAATCGGAGTCTTACATGTTTCTTTAGTAGTAATTAGGAAATCACTTTGTTAGAAATAAATTAGTCTGCACTGATAGTCTTGCTTTGACTTGGTATTTTGGTTGAGAAGGCTGGGGATGGTGGAAAGAACCCACGAGAATTTAAAAGAGAGAAAACTGACAAACTAGTGTAGAGTTTAAACTGTGTTTTTAAGTTTTTCTTTTTTGCAGTTTTTGGAGCTGAAAGCAGAGAGCACTGGCTGGCTTTTGCATATCAATGGTAAAGGTGAGCAGTAAAAATGCTAATGAACAGTTTGTAGCCTGCTTAGTAGAGAGAAGCAGGCAGACAGGTGTATATAGTTCAAGTTAAAGGTAAATTGCTAATGTAAACTGCTAGTAGCCTTCTTCGTAGAGAGAAGCAGGCCTGTATGTGTGTTTAAGTTTAAGTCAAAAGCCTTTTTCTGGTCACCCTGTTTCAGAAACAATGTTAGGAAAATGACAATGATATGAAAAAATAAGTTTGTAACCAAGAAAATGAGGAAGCTGTTTGGAATCCTACCTTTGTCACTTATAAACTTGGTTAACTAGATAACCAATTATTTTTAGTCTAGCCTCTTATTTTAACAGTTAACTCCCGGGTTGAGAGTCACTTAACACACCCACTTTCACGCTCACTTTTTAAGGTAGTTATAAGATTTAGTTAGATAAAGTGTGTTACAACACCTAGAAGTTTCTGGCAATTACCAGAAACTCAGTTATATACATTTTTTCTCCTTGCACAAATGTAAAATAAAGGTTGAATGTAAAATTAATTGTATCCTATGGTGACAACTATGTAATGATTGTTTTGCTTATGAACCAACACTGAGCAAGACTATGAAAAAATTAATAAAAACTGTGGAGGGGGACAGGAGGTCGTTTTCTTCTTTCTCTTTTTAAACTTTAAACACCAAAATAGTTTTTGAAAAATAAACAAGAGTTATAATTTTTAAAAGTCCAAATTGCAAGATTTCTCCAAGAGGCTAAGTGATCTATTTTACACTAAGTGATATACTTTACAATAGTGGGCTATTAGCTGTTTTTTGGAAGAGATCCCTAAAAGACAGGGAAACATAAAAATTAGGCCTAAAATTTCCCAAACCTGATTTTTCACATAACACAACCCACCTTCTCTATTCTAGTGATCAGTTGGTCTTCAGAAGCCCTCTGGCCAAAGGGGATGTCACAAGGACACAAGAAGTTCCTAGTTTTCCCTATTGAAGACAGTGTGCCTTCTGATGAGGATGGCACCTTCTTACCCTTTGGCACTGATCCCACCATCACAAGGACTAGGAAGATAACATACATATGGAGGAATAAGAGGAAGATATGACAATAGGGAATGGTGGAACTTGCAGCAGTATAGCTGTCAAACTCCAAAGTTTTGAAACATAGCTCTAGTCAAATAAAACTCCTGGAGTTGGGCTCTCACTCATCAAGCTTTGACCCCTGGATAAAAATGCTATAAACTTCAAAGGCCAAAGTGGCCTTTCTAAATTGCAGATCACATCATGGCTCTGCTTAGAAACCTCCTATGGCTCTTCCTATGTCCACAAAAATAAATACAAACTCCTAGGCAGGAAAACAAGGCTCCTACCTGCTTTTGCCCCAGTCCCCCACCCTGTCTATACCACCTCCAATCTCCATATGTGTCCCCACCTATTTCGAATCCAGTCATGCTGACCCTCTTAGGGCTACCCAAACGCCTACTCTCTTGGCTTTACAGATCTAGTTGGATCTCCCATCCCATCCTCTTCATTATGTAGACTCAACTCCTTTCTCAAGACAAAGAATAATGCTTTATTAGATCAATAGTTGTCAAACTTTTGGTTTAGGGGACTCCTGTATACTTTTTTAAATCATTGAGAACGCCAAAAGTTTGTTATGAGGGCTATATTTGTAGTATTAAAAAAATAAAACTGGAAAGCTTATAAAATGTCTATCAGGTCATTAAAAGCAACAACATAGGCAAGTTTTT
Organism: Uropsilus gracilis; assembly: GCA_004024945.1. Classification (NCBI taxonomy): domain Eukaryota; kingdom Metazoa; phylum Chordata; class Mammalia; order Eulipotyphla; family Talpidae; genus Uropsilus; species Uropsilus gracilis. The sequence continues at coordinate 68,689 of PVHY01006935.1, read as the reverse complement.
ATGGAAAATAACCATTTTCCAAAGCAAAACAGAGTTGGTAAGGAGATGTTATTTTACACTTTTGCAAATTCTTTTAGTTTCTAGAGAGTAGAAGACAATTGATTTCTCACATCAGCCTCTGACTTCAGTATGCTTAGATGTGATGTTTCAGCTAAAGTATTTAAAGGAAATTTGGCTTTGATAATATGGTTTGATACTATGGCTCTGATAATACACGTATTTTAATAATCCTTTCAGTTCACTATGGATTTTCTTCTTTCACACGGTACTACTATACCCAGTAGTAATGTCCTGAAGATTAGTTGCAATATGGAATTTGAAATTATTTTAATGATTTGAAATTTTCATACTCAGTTACATTAAAAACAATTGGTCTCAATGCCATTCTGAGGGGCCCTTTTACCTATGCATGGTTCTGTAACATCATGCACTGGTCATTTGGGAGATATTGGTTCACTGAATTTTATGGAGTTTCCAAAAGTTGACACAGCTTATTATACAACATTGAAATATCATTTTCATTAACACCACCACCAGTCTCATTGAAGGAGTTTTTATATTGGGATGTATCAAACTCATAGGAGGTAGCTGCAGAGAAAAGTAAACAAATAAATAAATGAAACAAACTCACAGGAAGAGGATACATTTTTCTAATATTTTGATTTTTTTTTGCCTGAAGTCTCAAATTTTACCAGCAATCACATATATTATCAGTTGTTTTACTTGAAGTGACAGGTCCACCTTATTCATTTGCATGAAAATATCTGTCATATATCCAAGGGTGAATAAACAGAGTTTATGTATCAGTCACTTTTGCAAGTACAAAGTGGCATTTCTTTAAAAAGCAATCAAGTTCAGCTCACAACTTGCATAATCACAGTATTATCAGCATTGTTTGTATGAAGAAAAGCTTTATGTGTACTTCCCAAGTTGTCATACAGAGTACAGAAAAGATGTGTATTCAAGGGTTAAGGTTTAATAAATTTAATTTTTACTGTTTCATGAAGAAAGGATATTCTTAGGAGAGCCTGGTATTTTTTTGTTTTCCTTCAGTTCTGCAGTGGTAAAGAACACAAAGATTACATAGCAATATCCTGGACTGATTTGTGTAAAAACTCCATTTTCACCAACTGTAGGGCCAATGTCAACATAGTGGGGGAAAAAAAGACAAATAGTATCTTAGCATAAAGTGAATAGTTTTGACTTCACAAACCACCTTTGAGAACTACTGTGCTGGACTGGAAGTATGGTGAGGGTGCACTATGGCAATGGGGGGACTGGTGCCAGCTCATACTGGCTTGTATGAGCTGTTAACATCAGGAATTTTTGCAAGGCAGTTGATGTCACATTAGCTGTTTGATATCAACCAAGATAGGAATGTTTACAAATCAGGGTCTTTATTTTCCTTCCAGAGAACTAATGGTTAGACATATATCAACACTCACCTTCCATTTGTGTCCTTACTTCTTTGTGCAGCAACATCTTGCACTGTGCTTGTCACATAGCTATTTATTGATAATCTGCTAAACTGCTAAATTATGAAGTCACTCGATTATGCTACCTCCTCTGCGAGGTTTTCCCATATGCTCAGACCAGAGTTAATCTTTCATATTATGTGTTCTTACTAATCAACTGTTGTAACAATAATTATATTGAATGGTAGTTATTTTACAAGTCATTTTTTTCCCACCAGTCAGACCAGAAAACATCTCGAGATGATTTCTTGTGGCATAGCAAGATAGCAAGATAATTCAGTGCAAGCAATCTAGTCCTAAATTCCCTGAATTCTCATCCCAATTTTGCTATATGCTAACTATGTGACCTGGGGCAATTTGATTCAGTGATTTTAAGATCAGAGTAGTGATCACATTAGCTTTACCAGAGATTTTTAGGAAAATTAAACAGATTAGCATATTAATAATAAATGTTCAGGAAATGTTGACTGCTTCATTTATATTCTTTCCAACCTTTGGCAGACAGAAGATGTTTGCTCATTCAGTATTTTATGAATGAATTTCATATTTCAAGTCTTATAATACTTGCTGATAGAGACATGAAGATGAATGAAGTCTGGAATTCTAATCCTAAAATAGCTTACCAGCAGAAACACATATAAATAATAATCAGAAAGAAAATGTGATGCTCTATAAGATTGTAAAATCAAAATGATGAAAGCTATATTCAAGGAAGAGAGCAAATAAACAAGAAAATGAAAGTAGTCACTTGGCTGTCATGAGGCAAAATAGCTTTCAGAAACAGAAGTTAACAGATAACACTTACTCTACACATCATCTGAGGGAGAGAGGAAGGTTGAAAGTTTGGTGTGCAAGAAAAAGATCTTCTCTAGAGAGGCGGTTATAACGCTTTACCAGAACATGGATGGATGAAATCTCTCTTGAGATACTTGCAGGACATTGGAAGAATATGCTTTCAGTCTTAGTCACTCTATTTACGAAACAGGAAACATCACAGGTGCTTTGAAGGTTTTGTGTATGTCTGTCTACCAAATGATATAATGCTTGCAAAACCCCATATGCAGTGCTTTATGAATATTAACTGTTGCTACCATTGTTGCCGGTTCAAATTATTACTGCATATTCATTTCTATCTTCTTGTACCTAGCTTACTTTTTCAGGTACCTTGATGATTACAATCTGTAGCATCCTTTCAGTAGAGGATGCTCTCTCATTTTGGTAGTTAACTTTTGGTGAGCTATTCCTATCATACTTGATGACCTTTTGAGTAAAATGCTCATTCTGAAAACCTGTGACCAGAAGTTTCAGAATTCAGATTTTCTTTTCACTGTGAAAATGATCACATGGAACACATGTCACATACTACATAAAAGTCTTAGTGGTTTTGACAGCAGCTTCTTAAATGAAATATCACATCAGTTCATGCCAGGTTTTGCTGCTAAATGAGTTTAATTTTGGTTTACTGAGCTCTGGGGGTTTCATCATGGCAGCGAAGGAGTATGGACCCTTATTATGCTGTGGGCTGGCAGAACTCCAAGGAAACTGCTCTGTTGGAGCCAGTTGCCCTCTGACGCCTCTCTTTAGTTGCTCTTCTGTAGATAGCAGATACAAGGTTTTCTTCTCCGTTGGCTATGAAACCAAGTAACCGCCTTGGACCACAGGGACAAAAAGGGTTAGGGGCAACTCCCAGACAGTGTGTGCTTGAAGCAGTCTAGAAAGGCACAAGTAAGTGTTGAATAATGTTGCGTAGAATTCCCTCGCTCTGCTCCACAGCAGTTTCTCAGGCCCTTCCTGGTGGGGAAAGAAGAAAAGCCCTTATGGTGAGGCCACTCTCTCTTTGCTGTGTATGCCTAAACACTCAATGGCCGGATTTATCAACTTTGTATCTTTAGTGAGGAGCTCATGTCAGACCTACCACAGGCCTAAAGATGGCTCCTGCTGGGCCCCCAGGATGAGGACAAATGGTCAGGCTCAGAGTGCAAGCACAGCATGAATAGGCCTAAATTAGGCTGGTCCTAATAACCCGTTTACTAACACCTGTATTAGTCCTCCATCACTAGGGTGAACTGCTGTCGGACAAGCCATAATCCCATAAGCTTTTCATTTGCATATCCCTCATTAGCTGATTAAAACTTGAAGAAGGCAGGTTTCTGCAGCTGGTGGGCCCATTCCTTCACACTGCCTGCCTGGGTGGTTTTGGTAATGAAGTCATGTGGGTGGATGTGAGGTTTATATGTATGGAAGGGATTAGGAGTATTAGAATTTGTGTGAGCTGATGTTGCCATATTCTCTCTACTGGAGCCCAGTAATTGGATGGGAGGAGAAATAGCAGACCCATTAGTTTTGTCTGTTTACTCAGAAGCAGGGTGCTAGAGATTCAATTTTGCTTTCTTTGGCTCAGTTGCCTTTGTGAAGCGGGCCTGCTTTGTCTCCTCTGGCCCTGGGCACCTCCAAACACCAGTCCCACTAAGGCGATTCAGCCACAAAGGAGAGACGTTGGTGACTAGAGGCCCAGGGAAGAGAAAATGCAGCCGGACTCAAGTACTACTTGAAGGCCGCCCCATCCCGCCTAGACCAATCCTGGGACCCGGAGCAAGAGATAATTGAAATTTATCAACACTTCTGGGGCCTTTATTTTGATTATTTTATTAGTTCTCCACATTTGGGATTAACAATCCTCAGCATCAAACGCACCGCAGTCTCCTTGGTTGGGAAATGAATGGTTAGACATTGCAGAGACTTAACAAAGCAATTGTTGTATTTGCCGAGTTTGCATAATTTTAATAGACGAAAAATAACACGAAGAAAAAATCCATTTCCTGTGCTGTTTGTACAGCTGGAGACACAGCCCCTGGTGCCTGATGATGTAAGAGATGCGCCATTGTCTCGCCCCTCACCCCACAATGCAGTCCCACTAATGTCGTTAACAAAACCGGACTGGGTGATTCTTAAAACTTTGAAGCTGAACATTGTCTCCAGAGTGTATGGGGCACACAGACTGAATGATGTTTATTCATCAGCTGTGCTGGGGTTTGCAAAGCCCAGAGATGAGGGCTCACACCAGCAAAGAGTGAAGGAAAATGGGCACTGAACGTAAGGCCAGAACTTGAAGCCGGAGAACAGCATAAAATGTGAATGGGGGAGCTTTATTTTTCTTTCCTAGAAATGTCGGAAAAGTATAGGAGGCTGTTTCAACTCACTTTGAATCTGTACTCACTTTGAATCTGAATTTTACATTTTCAGTTTTTTTATTAAAAGCCAAAGATTCCAAATCTGATAGAAAACAGTGAGTATGCAGTTTTAGTATTTGCTGAAATGGAGTATTTAAATGGGGGTTGTGTTTTTAAATGACTTTAGTGAAGGCATAAATTTAAATGGCCTAAATTTAATTTTAAAAATTGAAAGTCCAGTAAACCAGAGTTTTTCCCCCCAAATTCAGCTCTGAGTGGCTGAGTTAGAACATTTGCAGGGTTTGACTGGGATCATTTTGTCAGACTCAGGGATTCAAATGACAGTCCTCTAGGCAGTAGACTGAGAGGCAGCAGAACCAGTTGTTAGAAAAGGTCTCCCACCTTAACATCAAATCTTTGAAAACCACAAGGGTCATGTAGCCCTGTGGGTTCTGATGGAGGACTACGGGTGCCTTGGTGGTAGGTGTGGTGGAATGACATCCACCAGGAGGACGGTGAACCCACACCTCTAAATAATATATTGTTATAAACCAGTATTATGTTAATAATGCAAAAAACAAATACATAAAATTATTTAAAAAATCAAAATATCAACCAAGAAAGCCAGAAAAGCAAGTCAATAAAAATGCTACAAAATACTCTCCTATTTGCATATTCATGTGTTTTACCCATCAGTAAAACAAATTTTGCCATTTCTCTCTTCCTCTACATTATTTCAATTATTTTTTTCACTCCTGATAACATTGTTAGTAAAAGAAATTGACTCCCCTGTGCTTGATGCTCAACTCAGCTAACTTTTTGAATCCTATTCTCTATTGTGAATAGGTTAAGTTAGCAAATTACCCAACAAAGCAAGATTTAACCATTACCTGTGGACATTAAAGAAAATCTGGCTAGAAAGATAGTGAGAAAAAGAGAATGGGGGGAGTTTTATTCTAGCTCACATAATAATTCCTGAAGACAGAGATTCATCAAATCTCCAGAATTGAATGAACTTCGCTCCTCAAATCCAACCATAAACTAGCACTCTAAATCCCCCCTTAACAAAATTTCAGTGCACTCCTTTACCCATTCCTTTCCAAGCATCTGTGATTTATGATGTTCTTAAATTTTTGTAATCCTGATGTAGACATTGGTCTTTTAACCACTTTGCCTTTCTCTCCATCCTATCATATATTCTTTGTGGGGAAGGGACTTAAAAATTTTTACCTACTTACCATACAGCAGGACACAAAGATACAGATCCTGTTACGTGGGATAAACATTCTTATTTACATATAATGAAGCTGAGGCTCAGAGAGGCTAAGCAGCTTACCCAAAGGACACACAGCCTCTAAGCACAAGGATCCTAGTCTGTCCCTTGCTGTAGAACAAATCACTCCAAACTTCATGGTTTAAAGCAACCACCATTTACTTATTGCTCAGGAATCTGTGGTTTGGCTTAGAGGTTTTGCTGCTCTGGATGGCTGCAGCTGGGGCTGCATGGTCTAGGAAGGCTTCACTAACAAGTCTGGACCTTAGCTGGGATGGCTTGGACTGCTGGCCCTATCTTCATCTTATCTGTAAGAAGTCTAAAAAAAATGCACACTTGTTCATATGGTGGTGATCTTTCAAAAACAGAAACTTCTAGATCTACTGAAGACTAGGCGCAGAGTTCATAGCTTTCCTTGCACCCTGTTGAACAAAGCAAATCATAAGGGTTGTCCAGACTCAGTGGATGGGAAAATAGATTCTGACTTTGGATGAGAAGAGCTGTAAAGTTTCTAACAACAAGCAGTTGCGCACATAGCCTGCACCCTATACCTTAACTTCAGAGCCAGTCAGGCTATGTTCACATCTGGCCTACACTGAAAATTAGCATTATACCTTGGGAAAGTTAACTAACATCTCCCTGACTGTTTCCTCAGCTGTAAACAAGGATAATAACAGGACACTCCTCAAATAGTGATTGTGAGCTCTAAGTGTGTTGTGTGTGTGTGTTTAGAATAATGTCTGGTACATTATCTATAATAATCCTGGGTACAGTCTATGTAATATCAGTGACTACTATTATTTTTGTTATTAATCCACATATTATACCCTCCACCTCAATGTTTATTAATATAATGTGCTAAAACCTGGATATATAGCTCAAAGGAGTTGGATGGAAAAGAGCTAGCATTTATTTACCATCTATTTATGAGGACTCCCTGCTGGGTCTTTTACATTAAGTATTCCATTTAGTTCTTACAGGAATCCAGTAGGGTAGGTGTTATACTCCCTGGTTACAGGCAATGAAGTGAATGAGACTTGATCTCTTCTCTCAAAATGTTTCTAATGTAGTATATATACTATACTATATGTAATATACAGTTTATACTGTAGTGGGGAAGACATCACCCAAAAATGACATTTTGTTTGCTTTGTTTCTTGCAATGCATTCATGTTCATTATTAACTCACTGGAGTAGCATTTTTATTATCCTATTGAGCAGCCGAAGGCAGTGGTGTGCAGAGAATTTAAGCATTGGAGAAGTTCACACAAAGAGAAGAATCTGGATTAGGACTGTGGACTTCTGACTCTCCACTGTAGACTTTTCCTTCACCCCAATGTTTTACTATTTTAAATCATTAATTATCATATGAGGAAACTAAAGATTTCCAGAAAATACTAAGAAAACCAACCAGATGACATTAAAACAATTGAATGAAGTATGAGTTGGTTGCCCATGGTACACTTCACACCCTGTAATAGTGCTTCCAGTTGCTTCCTGGGATCACTGTTAGATGTGGGTTGCCTACTAAGTAGATATGGCAGTGTTAATATATCATGGTCTTCTCAGACTGAACTTAGAAGGCCAGTTCATAAAAGGAGAGAGTTGCACAGCTAGTAGTGATTAGCTCACAATTGCAAAACATTTATTATTTTAATTATATATTATATAAAAATAATATCATATATATTATATATAATATTACATAATATTATATATTATATATTATATATAATTATATATATATTATATATATATATAAAACATCATTGTGTATCCTTGGGTTTTCCCATTTCCTTAATATCTGTGCCCTCTGCCTCCCCTATTTTCTTCCTCCTCCCCCTCTCTTGGTCTATGGTTTGGGTCTTTTGGTTGTTCTCATTTTTCTTATTCATTTGTTTTTTCCTACATCCTTCATGTAAGTGAGACTATCCCATATTTCTCTTTTTTTCTTACTTATCTCTGCTAATATGAGTCGTTCTAGCTCCATCCATGTCACTGCAAATGACATATGTTTGTTCTCTTTGATTGATGCGTAACGGTCCATTGTGTACATATACCACCTTTTTTTTTTTTTTTTTTTTTTTGCGAAGCATCAGTTTTGGGGCATTTGGCAAAGCATTATTTAACTAGCATGGTCACTACCCGAACAGTTTCAGAAAAACTAAGGATTCGCCACTGAACTTAGGGTTGCTACAGCTCCCAACCAGAGCTGGATTGGCACATGTGACTCCTTTTGCATATTAGAGGACACCAACATGACAGACAGAACAGGGTTAGAGTCTGTTGATTTGGATTGTTATCCTGGTGGCACTGCCACAGACTGGGAAAGTCCTTCACTCATGAGTCTTGGTTTCTTTGTCATTTTCTTCAGATGATGGTTGTGTGAGACCCTGCATACTGAGGGCTAGCACAGAGCATGGCACAAAGTAACCTCTTATGAGTGAAGCATGAACTGATGGTATTGGAATGAGGAACTCAGACATGTCCAACCCCTGTCTTATATCACCCCCCTTTTAAGGCAGCTAAACATGAGGAACTAAAGTAGGATGGAAGTTCAAAGTCTATTTTGGTATTAACAGCTTACACACCCTTATCCTGAGTTATGGGAAAGCTTGGTGAGCACATGGTTTTAGCTAGAGAGTAAAGGAGATTCTTCTCATCCTCCTCCGAAATTGAAATCTCATACTCACTTACCCTCTAGTGGGTCCATGGGAAAGGAACTCAAAGTAAAGAGAAATAAAACATTGGCTAGGTTGAGAGGGGGTGATGTTGGAAAGAGATGAATGAGAGAGAAGTGTAAGGGAAGTTTGAGAAGAAAGAAAATGAGAAAGCAATGATTGGCCTACTCTGTTGCGCCAGGCCCTATCTGCATCTGCTCACTTCAAAGATGAGAGAAAGCAAGGAGCTTTTGCATACAGACACCCTGTCTATTACTAACCATGGCTCATTCAGAGTTCTGAGTCTGGCTATTTGGATTAGCAAAATTCTTCCTTTGACAATGGGTCTTGGAAAAGATGAGGGTGGTAAGCTCAGTAGTGGGAGACAGGCTGAAGCCTCTCCTCTGGTGCAGAACTCAATACATCTTAACTCTAATGACAGGATTTGTCACTGTTGTTATGCTTATATTACTGTGCTTCAATGTTCTATTTGTTAGATGGAAATTGTGTACTGAGATATTAGGTTCCTCTCAATCTGAACTAATGATAGTAATACTTCAGGAAAACTACAGATAAGTAACAACATAAAAATCAAGTCACTATTTTTTTTTTTTTTTTTTGAGACTAGGTCTCACTATTTTTGCCCGTGGAACTACAGGCTCTCGTTGCCCGGAGTACCACAGACTCAAGCAATCCCCAGCCTCAGCTTCCCAGGTAGCTGGAATTACAGGCACATGCCACCACACGCAGCTATTTTTTTGGAACTAGGTCTCGCTATGTGCCCCAGGCGGGACTCGAACCGTGATCCCTAGCCCCGGCCGTTTCATAGGCTGAAGCTTACAAGCACGAGCCACCGTGCCCGGCCTCAAGTCATTATTTTCTAATGATATATATTGAGACAGCATGGCATATAAAAACAGCATAAAAAATCATATTTGGGTATATTAGTTAATCTCTGAGTCTTAGTATCTGCATCTGTAAAGAATCTAAGAACTTAAGATAACTGTTTTACAAACTTGGGACTATTAAAGAACACAGCTTTGGATATAGTCAAGGTTCAAGATATAGTAGTTTATTAGTATTACTGAAGGGTTTTAGCTCTTCATTGGTTCTGACCTTAATTCTACTAGTTTATATGCTCCCATTTTTTGGCTTTCAGTTTGTCATTCTGAAGTGCCATGTCCAGGTAGACTGTAATAAAACCACTGTAATAAAAGCAGCAATTCAGAAAGAACTACTTCCTCACTCTGGCTATTTTATCATCATTTGTTGACCCTAATATCATTCTCTTCTTTTCCTTTTTTTAAAATGTAGGCATAGAAATGCCTCATCAGAAGCCTACCTTTTCCAGCTTTGTTTGTAACCAGCTGTGGTAACGTAATTAAGTATGCCACAATTAGGAGTATTTCATGGCTCTCCTCTAACCTTTCCTAAATAATGCTCTTTCCTGAGTAGTGGTTGGAACTCAACTAACATCTTTGACTCAGGGGATGATTGTGAACAAAAAAACTGAAAGAGTCTAAGTGCTAAGATTGTGGGGCTTCTTTACCAGCCTATAATGACTAACTCTGAATATCTCTTAAGGGTGATTTAAAATATTCAATCTGTTTAGCAGTCTTTCATTGAGTTTTCACTCACTTTCAGCCAAACAGACATAAGCTAATGAATGTAAAAGTGCTTGCCACTTTTCTGTTCTTTAGTAATTTCAATTTCTTTCTCTTCCCATGAGTCCATGCTTTTTACTAAAGTCAGAGAGTCTTGCTTAAAATAAAATATTAAACAACAAATATCACAGATGTGCTCATGTCATCCCTATTTAGTCATTGATGGGTTTATGAGGAAGGTCAAATGCAACAGCTCTATAAAAGTATTTGGACATTGTAAGACTATCTAAATGGAAAGCATCAAGACCCTTTCCAAAATGGCCACACCCTCTCTGTTCAACCTTGTTCTTGTTCTCTTCTCTGGTTCATCCCAACCCCTTTTCCATGCACCTCATTTTCCAGTCACACCAAACCGAATACTTCAAACTTTTCTACCAGTGACAGAGAATAAACCCAAATCCCAAGAATGCACCTGGGATAAAGCCTGAAACACCCTTATAGAAGGTCCCCAAATTTCTTTGAAGTATTAAAATTTATCTCAAAAAATTAAATCGAATGTTCTTTCTCAACTGATCTGTTGATCTGTTTACATTCATACAATTATTCTGCTTTGATCACTCACTCTTGAGTAGCCTTTGGTTTTTTGAGAGCTCCCAGATCGATCTGAGAAGGGCAGGCACATTTATCACATCTTTCGGAGCTGCTTCTTTTGCCAAAAATGTCTTTTTTTCAACTTGTCCCTTTTCAACTCCTGTGCAAAAATGTTCTTGATTTCTTCAAGCAAAAACAGTTGCTCTCTAGTGAGCTGTACATTCCTCTACTAATAGAATTAAGAAATTACACTTAAACTGGTATTTAGGGACGGGGTGTTAGGGTGGGATGGACTATCTTTTTCATTTACCAACAAAATCCTCCAGCAAAATGAGTGCATATTTGTACCAAACTATTATGACACTAACCATACCCTCATCCCTGTTAGGGCCTAGCCTGTGCCTGATAAATAACTGATGCTCATTAAAGATTAAGCAGAACAAATCAATGAATGCTCAGAAAATAAATCAGAAGAGTCAGTTCTGTGGACCTTCGTCATCAGATTTTACCCACATGCACAGGCCAGTTTAGCCTGGGTCAGTGCCAGCAGGGGCCTCCTCTGTGCCTGTGGCTGACTACACTCCTAAACTGGGCCTGAACCCTTTTACATATACAATGGAAGCATAAAGGTAACCATCTCCAACTCAAGTCAGCCCAGCTAGAAAAATCCACAGCCTATGTCCCAGTGGTCTCTGAAATGTCAATACTATGAAGGTTGACGTTAAGCTCCACACACCCCCACATTATCAAATGCCCGTTTTCTTAGTGTTTTGTCTGGTCTGTCAGCACCATTTACTGCTGAGCAGGTTCCTTATCTTTATTGATCACTTAATTTATCTTTTTTTAACTTCCCTTGCACCGTCTGGTGCCGTGTGTCCGTCTGTTGAGGCTGTCATGACTGGTTTGCTCTTGAAATAATAGGGGCAGCAGGTGGTGTGACTAAGTCGACCCTTTGCAGAATGGGGGACCATTCCCAGTCCCTGTCTCAACCTGCCACTGCGTCTACACCCTCCCAGCTGTTCCACATTAAAGCAGTCAACTGTGACTTTACAGTTCGAGTTTTACACAACTGTTTTACAAACCAGGAAGAAGGTCTTTTGTCACAAATCCTTTGTCAGGCAGTAGAATGGGGGAAGAAAAAGGCAGTTCCGAGAGTTGATGCATTTTAATGACTATGCAGATAGACCAATACTCCTTTGCTTTGATAAAGGGGTATGGGGGGAGTTGAGGGGTGGCTGAGGGGAAAAAGTGGCTTATTCCTTGCACTTAGGATAGTTTAGCAAGAGGAGCAAATGCTCTTTATACACTGGTTTTAACTTCAAACAGACCTTCTACTCCACGAAAGCCCTCATTAATCTTGTAAAATGAAAATAAGGGCAGTTAGCTAAGGTCCTGTGTCCTAGGGTCAGTACTCTAGGGGCAAGCATTGTGCAATTGAGAGATAGCAAGAAAATCATGACTTTGGGACTAAAAGCCAAGTGCCTTTCTGATTTGGGGCTTGTAATCATATGTGAGAAGAAATGAGACAAAATAAAAGAATCACAGAGTTTTAATTCAGACAGAATCAGACTCTATAATTGACTTTCACAGTATGATATACTTATGTTAAAATTCTTGTTTTTAAAAGTAGACATCTTCGATACATTTATGACTATTAACTACAAGGTGATTAGTCAAATTAAAATCAATTGCTCCACGCGCACACATACAACACACACACACACACACACACACACACCACATTTACACACATCCCTGCACTATAGTTTTTAAGACAAAAGGCAAGGGAAAGATAGTTTAAAGTTAGATGGAAAATATGCAGGCTGAAAATCAGGAAATCTTTCATTAACATTTATGGACTGGTTGAGGTTAGACTTATTATATACAATGAGCTAGGAAACGCTATTAAATATAGTTTGTCTTTAAAGTATGTAAATTAGGTGAGTGGAAGCTAATGGGTGAGGGGGCTATGGCAAGGAGTATAGGACCACTATGTCCTTTTCTCCTAATTTACTTAGTTCTGTGGGATGGGAATATCTACTTTCTTTTAAAAATTAGAATGGCACTGCTAGCCCTTACTTCCATTGATACTACTCTATGGTGGGAGAGAACTAGCATCCTTAGGAACAGTTCTTTATGGTAAGGAAAATTTGTTCCTTCACATGGCCTGTCTTCTCTTGTTGGTGAGTCCAGAGGGCACAGGTATGAAACTCTCCCTCTAGCCATCCCTTTTTATCCATTTGGCAAGCAAACCTGGTTAGAAATTAGGTTGTCTTCTGAAGCAGAGATACTTGTATGTGACCTGTTGACCAATATATTCATGATTGAACCATGAAAAGTAAAATAGACCCTATTACTAAGTATTGAGTACTATTTTTCAATTCAACCTAGATTAGAGAAAATAATAAACATTAAGATCAGCTTTAATGTTTTAACTCTAGGTACTGCTGTAGTCAAGAGAAAAATATATAGCTCTAAATATTATATGGGAAAACAATTAAGTCCTTTAAATTAATAATATAAGATGCCTTCTTATGATAATAAAATGGAGATCAAATTAAACCCAAAACAGGTAAAAGGAAAAACATAAAAAAGAACAGAAACCAATAAAATTAAAAATAATAGAGAAAATCAATAAAGTTAAAAGTGATTTTTTTGTAGAAATCAATAAAATTTATAAACATCTAGCCATTCTGAGCAACAAAAAAAGTCACAAGTCAATATTATATATAAAGGAAGGACATTATCTATATCCTATAGGAATTAAAATAATAAGAAAGTATTATAAATATTGCTATGCCTATGAATTTGATAGCATAGGTAAAATGGGGAAGTTCTTTGAAAGATACAGGATATTCAAGAATTAATAGATAATCTGAATTATCTTTTATTTGTTAAAGCAATTGTATTTATTTTCAAAAGTTTTCACACAAATAATACTTCAGGACCATATGGGTTCACTGATGTTTTCTACTGAACACTTCAGAAAGGAATATGCCAACATTATCTATACTCTCACATAAAATAGTGAGAAACATTTTTAAGTCATTTTATGAGGATAGAATTATCCTGAAAGGAAAGCAGAAAAAAGATATTATAGGAAAGATAAAGGTAATAATCTCATAAAAATTGATACAAAATATTTAAATTATAATCAAATAGAATCCATCAATAAGCAGCAAATTAAGCCAGGCATGGTGACACATACCTGTAATCCCAGCTACCTGAGAGGCTGAGGCTAGGGATCACTTGAGTCTGTGGGTTTGAGACTACCCCAGGCAATATAGTGAGACCTAGTCTCTAAAAAAAAATAAAAGAATAGCAGCAAATTATATCTCATAATCAAATAGAATTTAGCTAAAAATATATGATTGGATCAGTATTTGAATGTCAATCAGTCATGTCTGTGGACTAAAATAAAATGAATTATTGGTATATCATTGATGCAGAAAAAAAAGAACTTGACAAAATTCAACAAATACTTATGATTAAAATTTTATCATGCTAGGACTGAAAGGACATTTCCTTAGTTTATTAAAAAATCATCGAGCCAACACTACACTTAGTGGTAAGAAACTGAAGTATTATTATCTTTGCTTAAATCAAGATGGTAACAAGGAAATTTGCTTCTACTATTGTTATTCGACATTATACTGAAGGTTGTTACCAGTGTCATAATGCAAGAATAAGAAATAAAAGGCAAATAACTTGCAAAGGAAAAAAAATGATTTATTACTTACAACAAGATAATTTAAGTAGGAAATTCCAGAGATTCTACTTTAAAAAAAATTATTTTACAAGAAATAAAAGATGAATTTAGTAAGGGACTAAATATATACAGACCAATATAAAAAATTTCTTAGTGTTCTTACTGAACACTAAGAAATTAAATGCCATTTGTAAACATCAAAAACCATTGATAAAGCTAACCAAATATGTACAAGATTTGTATGCTGAGAATTGTAAGACATTGATTAGAGAAATCACATATCTAAATACATAGGTGCACCATATTTATAGACTGTAAGATTCATCATTAGGAAAATTTTAACTGTCCTCAAATAGCTACAGACTTAAATCAATCACAACCAAAGTCCCAGTAGGAGAGTTTGTCTACAATAAAAGATGAAGAGTTATTCTGAAATTAATATGGAAAATCAAGTATCTAAAATAGTCAAAACAACTTTGAAAAAGTAGAACACCAACTAATTTCAAGACTTACAATAATGTTACACTAATAAAAACATACACAAAAGTTAGCTCCAAATGGTTATAGAGCTAATATAAAGCATGAAACTACAAATTTCCTAGTACATTTGGAGACAGTGGAGAAAATCTTTGTGGTTTAATATTTAGCAAACATTTCTTAAATAAGAGAGAAAACACGTATCATAGAAGAAGAGTTAATGACATGGACTACTAAAAGATTCTGTTCACTAAAAGATATTATCATGAAAATGAAAAAAATCAGACCACAGAATATATTTACAAAAATATTGCTTTAGTACTCCTATCTACAATGCCTAAAGAAATCTTTATGACCAATAATAATATTTTAATTGGAAGTATAATTGAACACCACAAAAGAAGAGATTTGTATGGTCAATAAGTACATGAAAACATACTAACATTATTAGTCACTAGGGAAATGCAAATTAAAACCACAAAGAGAATATTTAAAAGAATGAATAAAAGAAACAAAAGCGAGCAAGTGCTAGTAAAAATGTGGAACAAGTGAAACGCATACATTGCTGGTAAAATAGCATAATAATATAGTCACTTTAGAAAACAAAGTATATTTCTTAAAAAGTTAAAAATGTATTGACTATATGAAACAACAATTCTACTCTCAGCTATTTATCCAAAAAACATGAAGCTATATGTACAAAAAAACCCACATGTAACTGTTATAGCAATGCACTCATAAGTTCTAAAAAAATTCAATAAGACATGATCAATATTGCATGTTAATTACAAAATAAAAATTTTTTAAAAATTAAATGAAACCCAAATATTCATCAACTGATGAATCAATAAATAAATGTTACATCCATGGAATATTACTCAATAATGAAAAGAAATAACTACAGATTCATGTAACAACATGAATGTATCTCAACACTATTATGCTAAGTTAAAAAAGTCAAATATAAAAGACTAAATTGTGTAATTACAATTATATAGCATATATATGCTATATATATGGATATATATGGATAGATATATGGACATATATATATATATATATATATGGGATCAATATCATAGGTACAAGGGCTAGGAAGTGGTAACTTTCAGAGAGTAATTGGGATACTTTATATGTTGATTGGTTGGTGGTTACATGACTATATATAAAGCAAAAGTAGTTGAACTATAAATATAAAAAGGGTGAATTTTATCCTGTGTAAATTATATCTCACCAAACCTACTATTTTTTTAAGTGTCCTGGCTTATGCCTCCTCCAAAAAGCTTTGAAGCAAAACCAATATACAGGTGATTCAAGTACACCCCTTAAAGAACAAGTATGCTTATATATTTAATTTCCTCCAGAGGACAGAAAAACACGAAGGGTTTCCCAATGTTATAACATGAGAGTAACCCCAAACAAATAGCATGGCTTAAGAGTCTGGTAATTGTGACTATAAATATAAACACAACACAAGGAATATTAGCAAACTTAATTGAGCAATATAGTAAAAAATAATGTACCCTAGGTAAATAAGGTTCATTCCAAAATTTCAAGTGTTTCAACATAAAACAATCTATTAACATGTATTCATGATTTTATGAAAACCTTGCAAATAGAAACATAATTTAATATGCAATTAAGATATAACACATGAAGAAATAATCAGCTAAAATCCCTCTAAATAGAAATACAAGAAATGAAATATAAAATCAGAGAAAGTAGTGATAAACTTATTTACAAATCATATCATTGTCCACTTGAAAAACCAAAAAAATAAACTCAAAAAAGAAATTCTGAAATAGCATATACTACAACATGTGTAGCTATTGAGAACATTAAACTAAGTGAAATAAGCCAGTAACTAAAAAGATAACTACTATATGGTTTCATTTTAGAAAAAACAGAAAGTAGAATGTGGACTGGTACTGGGGAGGGGGGAAGTAATTGTTCAATGAACCTAGTTTCACTTTTGCAAAATGAAAAAATTCTAGAGTTCTGTTGCTCAACTAAGCATATATAGGAAACACAAATGGCTTGTGATAGTAAAATTTTTATGTTTTTTACCACAATAAAGTTTATATGTTTTTTACCATAATAAAAAACTTTTAGAATTAGAATACTTGTCTCTTTTTAATGAAAATATATGAAAAGAATACTACATACAACTAGCAACCATTTTGAAAATATAATGGAAAAACAAATGTCAAGTGTAATAATAGGGATAATATAAAGCTTTGGATAACTTATTACCCAAGTATACAGTTGATTATCCTTGCAGAGTTTATTTAAAATAATTACAAAACTTTATTGAGCAACACAAATGAGAACTTGAAAAAATGATGAGTTGTAGTATGTCCTTCACTAAGACTGGTTATTTGAAAGATGTAAATTCTTCTCATGTTAAGTTAAATACAAAGAAATGTCAATAGAAATTCCTAATGGATATTTTAAAGCTCAAATATAATTTCAAGTACATCCAGAATATTAAAGTCTGAGCCAAAACAGCAAGTGTTGGCAAGCAAGTGCAGAAAAAGAAACCCTTTTACACCTTTGGTGGGCTTGTAAACTGATCCTGTCCCTATGCAGTAATTGGTTTCACAAAAGATGAAATCTCACTCCTAGGTGTCTACCAGAAGAATACAAAAGTACTAATTTGAAGATGCTCAAGAAAGATAATCTCCATTCTTTGAGGTCAAACTATCCATTGTCCACAAAGCATCCATACACAATGACATAATTTGCTTGATTCTTGTACACCTGTTTTCTTAGATTTTTGCTTAAATTTTTCATATTTCATTACTTATTTATGCTTTTCCATAGAGATAACAGATATACATCTGTGATATTTTCAAATAATGGAAATAGGAACCCTAAATTCCAGGCTTTTTTTCACTGAAATGAGAAGAGCTTTATGAGAACATCATCTAAATGATTTCCATTTTGAAACTAACAAATAAAACCCAATCATCTATAAAGACTTTATTTCTAGAATTTTTTTCCTAGCAAAAGGCCCAGATGTACTTAGGCATTTCTTTTTATTATAAAATGGTATTTATGTAATTTATCATGTTTTCCTTTGATTTTAAGCTAAGTACTTTGTCTTAGGATCAAAATTACTTAAGCCTTCCTCTATATGACTTTCAAAACATCTGTCTAGCAACTTCATTTAAATTGTCTAAGGACTTCAGAAGAAGATAACAGGCATATAGCACTCAAACATTAAACCAATACTTAGTAATGACATCTTAAGAATGGATGCTACTAGGTCTTTCCTCTCCTTTCACTACTTATATTTTGAGTCCTTCCAAGAGCCTAGATTTATTTCTTATAATGAAATCTATGTGAGTATATAATCAGGTCATTAAAGTAAAATTAGATTATATTGATTTGTTTCCTCCCTACAAAATCAGAAACTTCTTGGGTTCCTGAAAAAAATATTTTTTAGATAAAAATAAAAATTTTACAGCAATTAAAACCAAGTAATAGGTAGTACTGTTTCTTAATAGGTACTAGTATAAATAAGTCTTAAAATTAGTCTTTCAGAAACAATAATTTAGAACAATATGCAAGCTATTTGGATAACATGAATTGTAAGCAGTATTTCCTTAATGACAGCATACAACATTTTAACATATAGTCAACACCTGGGATTCTGTTTTATCCTGAATATGAGTCTTATGAAGGATGACCTAATTTCTAGTATCTCACTGTACATCAGTAATAAAACAACATGAGCAAGCAAGTAAATGTCTGCCATCACATTCTGAAAGTTGGACTTTTTCTAGCCATCTTCCCATAAAAAAAAATTCTAATTAGTGTCTTTACTGTGGTCAGGCAATCAAATAGTGGGGTCTCTCACCTCAGGGACCCCGGGTATAAATTAGAGAGAAGGCACAAGTGAAGTGGGTTTGGTAGTCGTTCAAGACCCTGATGGACATTTGTCTACCTCACAAAAGCCTTCACACAATTGGGTTCAATTTGTCACAAATGACAGTTTCTGCTCAAAAGGGGACCAGATTTGGAGTGGCACAGATGTTATAGTTTTTCTTCTTCTTCTTCTTCTTCAGTTGGGACCACAGGGACAAAATTCACCCAGCAGAGTGAATTATTCCAAGAAATCTAGACAGCTTCAAAACACATGCATTTTTTCCATCTCTTCCTATTTCTCTGAAGTTCTCCTTAGTTTCCTTAGTGTGAAAGAGGCAGTCCTTCAATTGATTTATTTCAGAGGCTATCCAGTAGGATAACTGCAGAGACACAATCATTTCAGGAACCAGTAGGAGGACTCTAAAAAGTACAAGCTAAGGGAATGTCCTCAGATATCTCTCTGCTTCTGGAAGGCAAAGCCCAACTTCAGCCATGCATGGGTAACCCTTTGCCCAACTTGGCTGACATTGTAATAGTCCTTCCATAAATGTAATACAGAATTGACAGGGGAACTGGACACATCACCTCAAAAGTCAATGAGTCCATTTAACTCAAACCTTCCTTATACTAGTTTCAAAGAAAAGTTCAATTAGTAGTCAGATTTCTACAGCAGGACACTAAGATAGTTCAAAGGCAATTGCTTCTTAAGGCAAAAGTCATCAAACTCCTGTGTTTTTTGTTTGTTCTCAGAAAAATGACCGAGGGAAACAAAAATTGCTGTTTGGGCACCTTGCCGTGAGTGAGTACAGTTTCCAAATAATTGTCTTAAGAGTAGTTGAATCTGTCCTTTAACAAGTCAGAAATTATCTCCTGACAACTTGAAATAGACCTTTTTGTTAAAAGGAGAAAGCTTGTGGAGACCAAAGGTTAAACAGGTCTTTTCATCCTGATAAATCACTGGTTAATGAGGTCGCTATTGTTGTCTATTATGAGCATTCCCTTTAATGCCATTACCTCCTGGTTGTAAAGCTGACACTACTAATGGTCTGTATTCTTTGAACTTTTCCACAATATTGACTGGCTTCTCTGAACAGATGTTCCTTGGATTGGATTGCAAGAGGGACTACAATTCTTAGTCGTGGCAAGAGCATAAAGCAAGCCCATGGAATCCTATGGTCTAGGCATTTTCAGAGAGACAAGAAGAGGTAGCAGAAAAAACAATAGCACAAACTTTAATTCTGTAGTAGTAGTATTAACTAACCGGAGGACTTGAGACAATATAACATGATAGACTAGCTCCAAAGAACTTAAGGAGTGGTCATTGCTAAGAAATAAGTGGGTAAGTACAACATTTGGATCACTCCTTACACATTAATCATCTCACTTGATCTTTACAAAAGTTCTATAATTCCATATATTATTATCAATTTTAGATGCAGAGACTGAGAATCTATGGAGAAATCATTTTTCTAGCTCCTGTAAATATTAGATGATGAGGAAACAATGAAGCCAAATTCCTTGCTCTCTTATACAGCTAACACCACCAAAAGAAATGAACCAATTATGCACCAGACACTGTAGTGTACATTGATAACTACTCCAGCTATTTCCTTCACAAATGACAATTTCACAATAGTTGGTCTTCATGTTCACTTGATAACTGAACAGAAAATAAACAGATGATTATCACAATAAAAAGATTTTAGAGACTGTTTACATATGAAACAGAGACCCAGAAGCAAGCAACTTAGTAACACTTGAAGCCAGACCATGAATATATCATCAGCAGCATGTTTTCAACAGTAGTCTTAGGGTAGAATGGCTTCCAGTGCACATACACAATTTTTGAATCACAAAATCTCCCCTCTTTTATTTTTGTTTTGTTATATTATTTTGTCTTTATTTCACTTTCCTGGCTCAGTAACAAAAATTTGAGTTAATAATCCAAATATCCTACAAATATAGAATCAAATATACACCATGCCTTTCAAACACGCACTAATTAGTGGAGCAAGGCATTCAGATATTTTAGAATGAATTATGCATCTTCTATGCTGCTTTTGTAAAAGAAGAAAACAATGGAGCAATGCAGTTGCATCACTGGACAGGCAGTAGGTACTCAATCAATATGAGGGGAATTAAACCGAAAAATGTTTATGAATCTATACCATCCTTGCTTCATAAAAATTTAAAGCATTAAAATAATTTGAATATTTTACTTTTTGAGTTGCTAAGAAAGAACAATTCTCTAAGGGAAAAAATATGATTATCACTAATGCTTACTTCTTTTCCCCTTCCTACTAAGCTGGCTACTTTAACTTGTATTTACTACTTTGTCTTGAGTCTACCGTAGTCTGAGCTTGTATCACTTTTGAGAGGATGTTAATAAGATTCTGAGTGTGTAGAAAAGTGATAATAAGGAGAGGAAAGAACATGACAGTCTGTACTGAGGTTGGGTGTGGTGGCACGCACCTGTAATCCAAACGCTGGGAGACAAGAGGTCTGGGATCGCTTGAGATTGCAGGTTCGAGACTACCCCAGGAAACATAGAGACACCTAGTCTTGAAAAACAAAACAAAGCAAAACAAAAAAAGTCTATACTGAGTCTACTGAACTCTCATTCATGGGAGGCATTATGTTTTATTCACTTTTGTATCTGGCAGGTAGAAGGAAATTTATACATGTGTGTTGAACAAATACATTAAAAGCACAAATTTATGAATGGAAACTACAGTGTAATTACCTATCTATACTATAGGTTATGATTTATTGACCTTAGACTTCTCTTTTCAAAGCTGATTTATCTTAAACACCTAATTTGTTGTTACAAATTCTGTGAGTCAGTTAGACAAGGAATCATTTTGTCTTTTTGATAGATGAAGAAATGGACCCCACAGATCAGGTAACACACCAAATAAAAGGAAACCACTGACTTCTAAAGAACCTCCTTCTAATTTTAAGAACTGCAAAAGGAAGTCTGTACAAAATGAAATGAACAAAATCAGTGCAAGAGGTGGTCTTGGTTGTGTGCGTTCCTGGCAAAAGAGGAAAGAGGTTTCCATTCTTGGAAATAGTCAAAATCTTCCCGTTTGCATAACAAAGGCTGAACCCTGGTATTGAAACATTAAGTTAATCTCCCAAAAGCTTTGTTTCTGGGCTACCAAAGGCTGAACTAGGGGGGAAACTCTGGATGTCTGGGATTTCATATCAAAGCACTAATAATTAGCTGCCCCCCCTTTTTTTTTATTTGAGAACACAACCTAGGATCCCCAAGGGGGGATTAGGCAATAGTTAATTAGTAGGGCTTAATTTCCAAATGAAAGCTCAGAACTAGTCTATTCAACATTCAGTTGAAATCTACAAGACAGTAGGGAACACTTTCGGATGTTTAGAAATATGTGGGGACTAAATCTGTGTTGGTAAAACAGATAATCTGCTTAATTTCATTTTCCACCACATTTAAGTATCAGAGTGTCTGAATGATGTTTAACTTATTCTTTCACTTTCAGAATGTATGATGCCTCTATTCACTGAAATAGGTGATTTTAAACACTTGGACACAGGTCAGTAGACAGAGACATAGTGAGAAGGTGAAAATTTACCTCTCCTTTGAATCTCAGAACAATCTAGCATTGTGTTATCCCCATTGCAGATGAAGATATCAAGGTCTTGAGAGGTAACACAAGAGGCTAGGATATAAAACTAGGGAAAGACCCTTGCTGCTGTGCTCCTATGATTCCAGTACTTTTCCTGGTGACAGCTCAATACACTTAGTAGTCAGCAGTATGGGGGTTCTACAATGCCTATGGTGTTTCAAACAATGCAGTGCTATTCATGTGATAGTATGAACAGGCCAGGTATCTGACCTTGTAACTCTAGGGAGGGTTAACTGACATGCTGTCAAGGATGCACTACCTAAGAATGGCTGGCTTATGCCATCTTAGAAAAAACCCACTCCGGAGAAGGCCAAGTCAGTCTTTACTACTGACAAGCACGGTGCCTCTTGGCATAATGCGTGTCCAAGAAGGCCTCTCACTAGTAAAATTAGTATTCTATTCACTCATGTTATAAATGTTAGGATGGGCTTGACTTAGTGAAGTGAGAGGCATTCAAGATACAGGAATGGGTTAAAATAGTTTTGGGTCCCAACATACCATGGCAAAAACAAGTGTAGGAATTGCTGAGACTGATATTCTGAGCCTATTAGGACCGGTCTCATGGTTTGATTGCCATTTGATCCTACAACCAAACATTGCTTTACAGGATTTCTTCTTTTTTTGAGACTAGATCTCACTATTTTGCCTGGGGAACTGCAGGCTCACATAGCCTGGGGTATCACAGACTCAAATGATCCCCAGTCTCAGCTTCCCAGGTAGCTGGGATTACAGGCATGTGCCACCATGCCCAGCTATTTTTTGGGACTAGGTCTCACTATGTTGCCCCAGGTGAGTCTTGAACCTGCAGAGTCAAGCAATTCCTAGTCCCAGCCTCGCTCCATAGGCTGTGATTAAAGGCACGTGCCACCATGTCTGACCTTTTATAGAATTTCTTATTGTGTGATGCCAAGTAAAGGGCAGAGTCCTGGCCAGAAATGCTGCTGTGTCTGCCGTACCACTGAGATTCAGAGACTCATTTGTAAAGCTGACCTTGAATTAGTTTCAGCTAACTAACACTTACTTGTGAAATGGCCTAATCCATTTGATCCAAGAAGACTGCTTAAGTTCATTTTGGTAAATAATTTTAGTCACGAAAGAAGTGTGTGGTATATAAACTAGGTCCTTACTCAAACCCTGTTAAAGATCATAATGAAAGTCTTTAGACTAATTTCTGCTACACATGTAGATCATTAATAATATCTGTA